>VZRQ01005875.1:564064-635372 GCA_013397975.1 Machaerirhynchus nigripectus
GGGACAAACCTCGGGAGATGCAAGTGATGCACAACACAATTGCTCAGCTCTCACTGGCTGATGCCCAAACCATCTCTGAGTGGTGATCAGCAGCTCCCAACCAACTCCCCGAGTTTATATCCTGGGCATGACACTCTATGATATGGAATATCCCTTTGGAATGTCCCAGCTGTGCTCCCTCACAGCTTCTGGTTGAGCTCCTCACTGGCAGAGCAGGGAACACTGAAAAATCCTTGCCTTAGGGTAGGCACTACTAGCAACAACTAAAACATCAGGGTNTCTCACTGGCTGATGCCCAAACCATCTCTGAGTGGTGATCAGCAGCTCCCAACCAACTCCCCGAGTTTATATCCTGGGCATGACACTCTATGATATGGAATATCCCTTTGGAATGTCCCAGCTGTGCTCCCTCACAGCTTCTGGTTGAGCTCCTCACTGGCAGAGCAGGGAACACTGAAAAATCCTTGCCTTAGGGTAGGCACTACTAGCAACAACTAAAACATCAGGGTGTTATCAGCATTATTCTCATCCTAAATCCACAACACAGCACTGTACCTGCTACTGCTGATTCCAGGACAATATCCAACTCTTATTCCGTATCATTTACATCATGCTGGGTCCCATGCTTCCCAGTATTCCATTACCTTTTCTATTTTTTGATAGATAGACACACAGAAATCAGAACTCATGGGCCTGCCCAGCTATAAATAGTTCACCCGTATGTTGACTATCCAAATCCACCTGAGCCACGCATCCATTTTCTAAAAATAAATAAAAAACTCTACCCTTTTTCTTAAAACTGTCTTGATCCTTTGATTACACTCAAGCAAATGGATTTTTAAGGAAGGTTTTTTACAACTGGGAATGTGTTCCCACTCTGATTTTGTGTTTGTGATAATGTCCTGTAGGAGAAGGAGAATCATTTGGAGAGTGAAAGTGACTGAGGAGGAGAGATGGTGTGAGACAGAACAGGGTTAGTGCCTGATGCAAATCCACTGGAACTACTGGGACACTGTGTCTGGAGAAACTTGGGACAGGCAAGCCCTGAATTAGGAAAGTAATGAAAGCAAAGACTGCCAAGCAGCAGAGAGATTCTCTGGGAGGGTATTAATGTAGGAAATCAGTCCAGGAGACAAACACAGATGAGACAGACTATTTGCTTAAAAGGCAATTTGGAAGGAGGGTTTCTCCTCGTCTGGGACAGCTCCCTCCATCATGACTCCCTCCAGAGCTGAGGCTGCTCTGGCACAATTCTTGTGATCATCCTGCTTCCAGTGAGAGGTTGGAGTGGAGATAATCAGAATTTCTTGAAGCAGTGCTTGTGTGAGTCTTACCTATCAGACTTATCAGAAGGAAGTATTTAGGGGATTTTGTTCCTGCCCTTGGGGTGTTTAAGTGAGTGAGATTCCCTGCTGGTGAAAGAACTCAGGATGTGCTGGCAGAAACCGCTATCCTGGCCTTGTGCAGGTGTGGAAACCCCAGCTTTCCACCTGGTTGGTGATGTTAGGCAGAGGTTTTGTTTTTCTGGAGCTTCCCCAAAACCTGCTTGTATCCCTTGGGCAAAGCATGGGAGTGAGAGCAAAGCTGGCCTATGCTTGAAGTCAGGAAAAGTAAGGAAAGACAGAAGGACATACACTGGCATCTCCTTCAGGCATCATCCAAGAATCCCTGAACAGAGTTCCTCAGCCATGAAACTTGCCTCTGTTTTTTGGTCTTGTCTTGCCTGTGGTCAGAACAGCATTGGCCCTTTTTACTGTGACAGTTTTTTCTATAAATCTCCTACACTGCCATACTTTGTTGTCTGTCAGAAATGGAGGACTCTGCCTGGGCTCCCAGATGCTGTGGAGCAGAAGATCTTCTATGGAAAATTGTGTACAGCTGCTTTCTCCCTCACCCACACTGTTTTCTCACTCATTTTTAAGCTTCCTTAAAGTCTTGCTTCATCTCTTTTCCTTGTCCTTTTCTGTTTAGACGAAGCATCACTTACACCCTCTGCCATGAGGAAATTTTCCATGTGCTGCTGTTTCACCCCTCCTAAGGGCAGTTGCTTATCTGGGTCCCCTGGTGGTCCTGGCTTCCCTTTGATCCCTAATGCAGCCTGACACCATTTGGAATAAGCAGAAGTCTTTTAGAGTAGTGGGGATGGCTGTTAGATGCAAGTGTGCTGTCATTATTAGAAGCTGGTCTCCACTGGAGAGACATTTCTCAGATAGACCTTGGCAACATTGCAAGATTTTCCAGTATTTTCTTTAAAAGCAGTGTATTTAGTGTTACAGCACACTGGGGTGGGGTGTTCTTTGCCATTTTCTTGGGGAAGGATTTATGGCTGCAGCATGTTTGCCATTTCTTGTAGAGCTCCATGAGGTTTTCAGTTTGGTCTGGGAAAGGTTTGTCCTGCAGCTTGCAAATCCTTCATGTTGGGAAGTCCACAAGGAAGGCATGTCTGAGTAATTTAACCCAGGAGCAGTGAACTACTCAGTGAACGCATGCTGGAGGAGAAAACACGCTCGCTTGTCACACGTGGTCCTGCAAAGCCTGGCAGCCAAAGCATGGCCAAAGACACAGGGAGCCGTATCTGAGGTGGGCAAACATGCTGGCCTCAAATCTGTAAGGGGGGCTCCAAGACTCCCAAATCCAACCCAGCCCAAACATATTTGTGGAGGCAACCTATTAACCTATTTCTGCTTCTGAAATTGGATGCTCAGACAGCTCTAATTTTTGCAGTTTCTTTCAGTGTAGATATGGTGAAGCTTTTTAGGTTTTTTCAGTTTAACAGCCTCTTCCTTTGCGTGTGGAAACTGCCAAAAGCAATCTAGGAAAAAAGGAGCAATTTTTAATTAAGCCACATGTCTCTGCAGACCTTCTTGTTCCACATCCAATCTCTTCAAAATGTTTTACCTCCACTGTCTCCCGTGTCTCTGGGCAGCAGCTACTGCTGCTCTGCTGTCCGTGGGGTGTCAGGCAGGGATGGGTACTGCTGGCTGTACTTTGGAAAGCTTCTTCAAGCAGTTCTGTGTCTCCATCCCCACGGGTGAACTTCTTTGCTTATTTAACAATAAAAAAACCATCAATGACCCGAGTTCTGGTGGTGCCAGTGCTCAACTAACCTGAGGACATGCTCATGGGTGGATTAACCAGGCAAGCTACAGCTACCCAGAAAAGTGTCGAGTCACTTTTGGGATGTGCTTGACAAAGGCAACTAAATCAGAACATCTATGATGGAGCAGATGGGTGCTCATCTTTTATGCAGGGTTTCAACATCTGTGCACATCAGCTGTGTCTTTTGTTCACCAAAGCACAATAAGACATATTTTTTTGGGTAGAAAGTTCTGTTTAATATGTTCCACAATGTATTTGAAGTCCAGCACAGAAGCATTTTCCTTGTGCTCAGCCCTGACTAAATCTGCCTTGGTTTCTCAGGAGAAATGCTTGCAAGGAAGGAGAGCACTCTGAGATACTGATGAAAACATTGCTCTATTTTGTCTTCCAGCAGGCATTGCATTGTGCTTTATTTATATTTTTAATGCAAAGCCATTTTTTATGCATTGAAACTGGCAGTTAAATTAATATACAGTATATAAATGCATTATAGAAAAAGAAGAACTCTGGCAGCTGCTTTAGAGAAGTGATTAAAATTTAAAAGGCAGTTTTCCAGTAGAAGAAAACAAAATAAACTAATTATTTACCATGGCTACACCACTAATGGAGTGTGGAAATGATTTTATTAATGTTTTTGGTATTTCAGAGGGTGGGTTTGTTGGTTTTTTTTCATGACAGCTATAAAAGATCTGCTTCTTTAGAAAAGATGATTACTCTAGAAGTTAGCAGCACTTTCTGTGGTAAACCTAGTTGCTCTGGCAACTGCTTTCCATCCAGAAGATAGTATTCAAGAAATAATTCTCTCCCTCCACTTTTGGGCCTACATACTTTTAAGTCAACTCTGTTCACTCCTCTAGATGCTCCGGGTATTTCTTCTTGAAAGAAATCTTCACAGAGGTGTTGGCCCATCAGACAACTGAAGCTTTCCAAGAAGAGCACAGCAAAAGCTTTGTCTAAATTCTAAAAGAATGTACTTCGATTCTTCCAAGTCTGGGAGGTACCAATATCATAAGCAGCAGAGAAGAGGAAGACCTTTTCCAAAGCCCTGGTGAAGAAGACCCAGGGTTGGGGCACAAAACTACTCACAAGGCATCTGGGTCTGTGACCTGGCCCTTCTCAGGGAGACTTTTATATCCTTCAGTCATTTTATTAACAGGAACTCTTGAGAGGCCACTGACTGTAAATCTCACTCCCTAAACACAGGAACTTTGCTGAAACCATCGATCGCTGTATTTCAGAGACTTTTTGAAACTTCTCAAGCTTTATTTGTAATATATAATATAGAGCTTCCCCAGTACAAGCTTAGTTCACCCAAACGTACCATTTTAAATGAACTGGGCTGCAGACCAGGCCATGCTCTGGGCTGTTGACCTGAAAAAGATCCCCCTGGCTCTTCAAACAGCTGGGAAAAAGTACACCCCAGGACTGTGACCACCTGAGAACCATTTCATTTTGTTAAATTTACTTAGCACCAAGGAGATAGTGATTTTCTTCTGACAAAGAAAGAGTCTTTAGGTTTTGTCAACTGGATAGCAAGGAAATAAATACTTGAGATGTGCTAATTGGTTGTGCTGAGATGTCTATTGACTGAACAATTAGGATGTTATTTCAAGAGAATGCTTGTGTGAGGTGGATGTGGGCTGGATTGGTCTGTCCAAACTGTTCCCTGAATAAGGGAAGTGGAAATGTTGAAACAGTAGAAGACAGAGCCCTGTATAGCCCCTGTATGCCTGTTAAATGTATGCAGGAATGAGATGTCTCTCACCCCATTTTGGCTACTGTTTATTGAAAGAGGCTGTGAGTACAAGAGAGATAACAAGGCCCTGGGATGTAAGAACAGTTCTTTAATTTCGCTAATCAAAGGATATTAGTGATGCCTTCTGCTTTTGCATATGGTTCTTTGTAATAATTTTAGTAGAGCAAAACCCACCACTGTAGCTAGGTCTTATCTCTTCAGGCTAATCTGACTGTCAGCAAAGGTATCTCATAACTGAGTATTACTTTAGTCTGGTCTAGTATCTAGGTTTATTCCTTCAAGGCTGGGAACTAATTACACTCAGGTTTAACCTTAGCCTAAGTAACTTTGTCTGATAGGCCATGAAAGTGCTAAATTCCAGAGGCTGATGTTTACTTTCTCCAGCAGTTTGGATACCTAATTGTAGTGAGGTACAATTGCAGGCACTGCTTCTGAGGAATTTTAACTAGTGCTTTGCTTTTAAATTTAAAATCATGCTTCGAGCTGAAGTGTAAAGAAAACCAAGAAAGTGTGAAATATTTAAGCAACTTAATGTAGCACAATGTAGTGAAACAGTGCGATCTGAGTGAACAAAGGGGATCTCTTCTAGGCCCTGCTGCAGTCCATTTGACACGGTCTCCTTGGGCCTGGGGTTCCTGCAGTGAGGTCCTGTGCCCATCTACCTGGCCCAGAAATTCCTCACGTTTCTTTACATGGCAGCCATGGCAACCTGGAGAAGTGTTGTAGTTCGTCGACCACTAGAATAATTGGAGTGTCTTACTAACGTATTCTTGCCTCTGCACCTTGTAGGATTTGAGTGCCAGGTGTTTGCTGCTTCCGTCCCAGGGGCAGAAGAGGTTCTCCACAATCTCCTGTTGCCCCCCAAGTCTGAAGGAGGGAAGGGACACTTCCCATTCACGTCCCTGAGGGAGCTGCTGCTCCAGATGGCATGTTCAGGGAAATGCCACACACTGTGCTTCAGTCTTCTTGAGCAGCTCTGAAGGGCCTTACCATGTGTGGCACCTTCTAGAAGTGAAAACAGGGTTTGTTGGCTGCTTTTTTTGTTGGCAGCACTGTGGTCATGCCCTGCTGTATCGTGCAGGAGAATTTGACAGGCCTGCTGGGCAATTTCACCTGCTCTCACTGGTAGGAATCTGTGATGAGACCATCATTATTCACCTCCAAGCAACCCCTGTTCTTTACCAGTGTGCCTCATACCTATTTCACAGGCACGAAATACAGACGTGCTGTTTCACAGCCAGGGAAGTTGGACTGCAGGGACTTCTCAGGTCTGAGTCCTCAGGTGCCCTTGGTCACCCCTGCAGCTCGACCAGGGTCACAGATACACCAGCCCCTCCAAGCCTTCACCTGCAAAACTAGGAGGTGGCAGAGTTATTTTGGACAGGGATTGAATTCTTAGGTACTGCCTAATGCCAACAGCTGAGGAACAAGGCCTGACTGTGAGGAAACACTTGCAGGGTGACCTATTTCCCCTCACCTCTGACCCTGCCTGTACCAGGAGAGCCACTTGAAACTCTGAGAAACTAAAATATGCTAAATACTGTTTTGTCAGATAGAAATCTCTCTCCCAAGCAGAAATTACTCAGACAGTGAGCTGCTCCGGGCAAACTAACATCATAGAAATAATAAACCAAGTTTAAACCTGTTTCTATTCACCTGGCAAATGCTTTCACACTAATAATGGAAAGGGCAGCAGTATTATGTAGCAATGGCCTCCTTTCCATTGTTCTGTGCAATTGCACTTCATTAAAAGGCATTTCTCCTGTCCCTAAATAGTAAACTATAGCAGTAGCTATATAAAAGCACTTCAATATTTTATAGCAGCTAAGGCTGCCTGCTATCTATAATTACAGTCAATACTTGGACTGAAGAGAAATTACTTCATTTTCTTAATGTTTCATACATGGAAAAACAATCAGGCTTTTCCTGTATTTATAATTGCATTGACTGGCTCCAGATGAGTGTTCTTTTCCAAATTATTACCATGCCCTGGAAAAAGTAGCACTGAGGTAAAACCTTCTCACAGCTAAATGCCAGTCCTTGTTACAGCCTATTTCTTCAAGCCTCGATCCCAAGTCCCATTTAGTCTAGGGACCCCTAGTTCCAACTTCATAAACATTAAACCTTGATTAAACTCTGCTTGGAAATCAATGAACCTGGGAGCTCCCTGTGGTGTGATGCCAGCTGTGTGTTGTGCTGCTGGAGTTCTGGTACTGAAAGGACAAGTAAGTGAGGGGTGGAGAGAACTTTCTGGCTGGTGCTCCTTGGATGAGGGGGATGTTGAAATGAAGGCACTGTGAACTCTTGCCGTCGCAATTTCTTAGTTCTGCACCCAAAAGCCCTATCAGAAATCTAGAAAAAAAATATCATTCTCAGGCCCTTGCCAAGCAAGTCCAGTCCTTTTTTTTCCCAGAGATTCACAACCTACTAAAAGCAGCACTTGTTTTGTCACAAACGAGATGCTTTTGTCTGCGTGCTACAGAGGAACGACATCTGCAGATGACTGTCTTCTGTTGATGTCCCCCTCATCTCTCCCCTGAAGGCAGGCAGATACATGTCCCTGTGCTTAAGTTTGCTGCCAGCTGATGCAGCTGCAATTTGGGCTGTGGAATCCAAGGTGGTGAGGTATGGACATGGACACAGTGACACGTGGAGCACAAGTGGCTGGAAAGGTGTGGCATCTTCTACAGCCTGTGGGCTGGCTGTTCAGGACCAGGGCCGTGTGCCTGGCCGTGACCATGCAGAAAGGTTTGGCACTTGCACTGAAAAGATAGGCTTGTAAATAGATACTGTGCCAAAATGCACAAGACTTGCCTTCAGGAAAAGTCAGGCATTTGTTTGTTCATTGCTGCAATTACTGTGTGCCTGTGACACTGGCTGGGAAGTACAATGAGTAGAGATGATTTGTGCACAGAAGATACTCTAACTGCAAGGACTGCCAAAATGCCTCCAGCGCTGCTCTATCCTTGCTAGGAGTCTAATTTGGTTAACGTGGCTGAGCACATTCCAAAGCAGATATTTCCTGGGTATGTTACCACTGTGCTGGAATTAAAATACAGTTGATATGTAACCTCTGATTGTAAGCAAAGAAGAGGTGTTGACCTGAGAAAGAAATTATTTCACTGTCTTGCCAGAAATATTCATCCCAGTTAAGACTGTCATGTATTAGTATGTGAAAGTTGGTGGGGTTGATGCCCTGACAGTGGTGACTGTGGGCCCCTTATCTGTGTGGTCTATCACGACCCGTGTGCCAACAGCTGCAGCTGGGGCAGGAAGAGATACCTGTGCAGAAGCTGCCCTCAAAGTCACCGTGATTTGCAGGATTTCAGATTTCATCCTGAAAGTCTTCCCACTTCCCACCTCCTCATAACAGTTACTGAGTCAAGGAATCAGTTATTTGAAAAACTCTGTGTTTCCTTTGTGGTTTGGCTTGTTGTTGCGTCCAGGTTCCCTTTTCCATTCCTTACTTCCCACAAAATGCCAAACAAAAGCAAATTTTATGCCCATACGAGTGAGTGTCTAGGAGCCCCTTCCAGAGAAAAAGCCACATCTGTGAGTAAAATCAGCCCTTCTTCAAAATCATTACAAAAATTTGAGAAGGGGATTCAAGTATTATTTTGAAACAGAAAAAACCTAGAATTTTCTTTCAGTTACTTGAGGGAAAAAACCACTTTGAGCAAGTGTTCCTTTAGCATTTTTTTTCCTTGTTCTTGGAAGAGTTTTTATACAAATGCGAAAATTAATTAGGATGCAGAATGTAGGATCTTGTTTATGTGAACATATTTGTTGAAAGTTTACGAGGGCTGAATATTGCAGTAATTGATGTGTGCTTGTATTTCAGTTTCTCGTGGATGCCATCTGGTCCTGTTAAGTTGCTCTGTTGTTTTATATCTTAGTGTTGTGCTGGTTTATTTTTCTTTCTTATGATTTTGTGATTACTGTTGTTGGGAGGGGGAGGGAGTGGGAGAGAGGGAAGCGTGTACAAGTTGGAGGAAGGATGAAATATCTGTGAAAGCACGAGCACAGGATCGGTTTTGATTAATTCAGCTTGTATACGTGCTTTACATTAGGGACTGGCAGCATGTGACTGGAAGGATGGGTACATCTCACCCAGATTTTTGAACATAGTTGGCTAATGCTAAGAATGACAGAGAACGTCTGCTGAGCTGATAGTGAAAAGCATGCATCTTTTTATCCCCTGCAAAAATGGACTGCATTTTCATGGCTGCAGATAGTGTGTGTGGTGCGTTAATTTGATTCTTCCTGAAAAGGCCACATCTGGACATTGCCACTACTCTGCTGAGTGTGCTGCCTGCTCATGCTCCCCATCCCTCAGCAAGCTCTGTGTTGGTGGGTAGTGATGTTTTCCCTTTTCTCCCATGTCCTGGTGTAAGGGAGGAGTAACCAGCTGCCTGGAACCCAGACTGAGAGGCTCCAGATCTTCTGTGCCTTAGGTGTCATCATTCCACCCTGAGGGCTCAGTTCCCTTCCTGCTGTCAAGGAATTCTTTCTTCATGAGACTGACCTAATAACAGCAATGACCTGGCTGCCCGTGGGCAGCACTGCCTTTGTACGTGGTGATCTGGATCCCATTTCCATGCTGCTCCTTTGCTGACCGTCCACATTCCTTCCCCTGCTTCCAGCCCAGGACTCTGCTGTCAGAGTGGGTTTCATCTCTTTGATCACAGATCTTCCCCTCCAGCCCTCAGGTCTTCACCAGCGAGCGTTAACCCTGCTTTTGGGCCATCTGCTCTCGTCTCACTCCACGTGGGCAGCAGCAGATCTATTGCAAAACTGGATTCTGTTCCAAAGCCATGCACTTCTCTCCCCGTGGTGGCCTCGGGGACAGCGGCCTGGTGCAGGGACAGCCAGGGCTACTCCAGGGCTGGCCCTGTGCTAAATGGCCAGACACCACACGAGCTGGTGGGTTGAGTGGCTGCCACCTCCAAGGGGAGAGGAAGTATTTTCTTTGCAGATGAGAAGAAAAAAGGTTTTCAGTCGAGAGATTAAGAAGTCATAGGAGGCTTGTGTACATCACACAGCAAAACCCCATGTTTTAGAGGGCTGTATGTTGCTTTGGAGAGACAGAAATTATTTGGTAGAGTTTCAAATCTCTCTCTTTTTTTATGACACTTCTTGGGTATTAGAACCCTTTTACTGCCCACACATTTGTGTATTAAGAAGGTTTTTGACTAGAAATGGGCAAAGATTTGATAGAAAACCAAGGTAGAAAAAGTATAAATTCTACTCTTAGCAGAGCTGGTTGGGAACAGTTCAGCCTTCCTTGAGGGGTGGAAACTGCAATCAATTTTAAAAGCCAGTATTTCCCACATGATATTTCTGCTTTGCCAAAAAAAATAAGGTAGAAAATAGGAATAAAGCAATAACAACATTATTTTCTCTGGACTCACTCACGAAACAGGATCTGCCATGTTGCTTTTTCTCCAGTTCAAATGATTTGCCCTGAACAACCTCCTGGACTTAAAACAAAACTGATTTTTAGAACACTGGAGCCATCTCAAGAATAGAGGTTCTTTTTTTTTTGTTTGGTTTGGTTTGGTAAAGTTTGGTTTGGTTTTTTTCCCAAGACAGGGGAGCTGGAGGAAATGACTGAAGAGAGAAACAACACTTTCCTCCCATAATTGATGCTGAGTCATTTCTCTGTTGGATGATGAGGCAGAAACTCAATTATGGCAGAAGACAGACTGTGATGAGGTTCATCTGGCAACAAAACTTTCATATTTGGAAAGCCAAGGTCCAAGTACAGATTGGACTGGGAAATGGATTTTAAATCAAGCCTTCCCATCCAGGTGTTCTCTGTGTCTCATTTATAAGATTCATGTGGTAATCTACCAGTGTTCTGCTTGGGGTGAAACAAATCTTCCTTCTCTTCTCATCCTTGGCCGGTTGCTTGGCTTCGAAGTGTCCTGCCAAATGTAGGATCTGTGGTGGGTGCTCAGCTGCCCAGACAGCACTGCTCTGGTGTAGGAGAGAGCTCAGTGACTTGGACAGTGCTGTCTTTAGTGGTAACCTGTCCCTGTGTCAGCTGCAAAGGCTTTGGAACCATCCCTGCCGTGTCCTTCAGCAGCTAAGGGAAAGACTCTTGTAATTTCTTCTCGCATTTGTTAAATAAATGTCTTCCCAGGAGGGTTCTGGGCAGAGAACTGCACCACAATATCTTATCCTCCACTTAGCCCTGCCTGCTAAATGAGAGACTGGCCTCCATATCTCAGCTTTCTGAAATATTTCTCCTAGTCCTTGGAAAAAAAAAAAAAAAGGAGATTAGAAATCAAACATTTTGATCAATGTGCAGGGTTTTAGGAAGTACTTTGTATGAGAGTTTTATTGGGTTTCAACTACGATTTCTCTGCTCAGCTTTTGCCAAATGCTCAAGCTCTTTGTTTAGTTGCTTTGGGGAAAAAAAAGTGTGTATGTAATTGCTTCACTGGATCAATACTCTGATGGCTTTAATCTTTCTTACAGTGATAATTTTCTGTATTCCTGGCCCTCAGGGTACCTGAAACACATGGGTGATGACTGCTCTACCTTGTCCAAAATGCTCTTCTGTTGGAGGTGACCCTGTGACAGGGTGGTCTTCTGGGAATAAATTCACAGATGTTCTTATGGCAGAGGGCTGGGGCACAAAGGAATGATGAATCAAAGCTCTTGGACACTGACAAAATAACAGGGTCAATTTTTTTGTAGTACTGTGCAGCCTTGTCCATGGTGCCACAAATGCAGACCGCAAAAAAGTTGTATTTGAGTTCTGTCAGCTTTAGGGCATTCACTTCTTTCTCAAATGTTTATCTCCAGCAAGGAGACAGCAATTGCGCTGGATTAAAGGAGTTCATTGTTCTAAAACAAATAACTGAAACTCACTAATTTTTCCTTCACCTAGGTGAGTTAGTAAAGGAAGTAGGGAAAATGCACATCTCTGTGAGTGTGAGTAGATGGGAGCTGTGATGTCAACCCCATCCTTGGAATGGGTGAAGATGGTGTGGGATGTCCAGGAAAACTTCTCATCCCATGCCCTGTTGCTAACAGCTCACTCTACACAGGAGGCCTCAGGAGTGGGAGGAAATGGCGAATCTTCTAGTGGAAAGCATCTCCTCCCTCCCAGAACAGATTGCACTCATTTTGGTAACACCTGCCACAGCCAAATCAAACCCACTGGAGTAGCGCAGCCACTGCCGGACCACGTGCCATGTTCCAGCTCTCGGAAAGGAGCCATTGTCCAGAGCAAAGAAACTCTGTGTCCTGCAGACTTTGCTCCCTGGAGGGGCTGGCATAGCCAAAGGAACCAGGCAGAGGTGCTCCTAGGGCTTAAATGTCCCTGGATGGAGGAGCTCATTTTGCTCAGCACTCATAAAAGCCCCCCTGGAATCTGGCCCCTCTGCAAAGCACCATCTGCTCCCTCCTGACTCTGTCTGCCCTGAAATTAGGAGGGATCACACTTTTACTTTGAGGGTTGTTTTCAGAGATTTTGTAGCTCTTAAAGTCCCTCTTGTCTGCATAAAATAAACTGTGAGGTTTGTCTTCTTAAAGAAAAAAAAAAGGAAATTATTCGTCTAGAAATCTTCACCACTTAACTTGTTTTTTTGTCTTGTAACTATTGGAAACACTGACACGGTCATACTGCCATCAGCTGATTTTTTCCATTGCTTTTGAGAGAAATTATGAGCCAATTAAGCAGCCTCCCTTTTGGTCATGACATTACTGTTTTACAGCATGATCCTCTTTCTGGTACGTAGGATATGCTATTTCTAGTGAAATATGTTAAACTCAGAGCATTTTTTTTTACCAGACAGACCTTCCAATTAGTAAAATAATTGAACAGGTGTGCTCAGTTTTCGACAGCAAAACATCCTGGCCTGAGTCACCAAGAAACAAAAGAAAAAAAGACATTTAAGACTCTCTGTGTTCTTTTCTTGTAACAATGATATGTGATATTTTTTGAGCTTTCCTTCAAAGTTTTTTTCTTCTTTTTTCCCTTGTTTCTCGCACAATAAGTCTTCTCAATAGTCTAGCTAAAGAACCACTAAATAATTTCTTCATTTTTTTTAATATTTCCTTCAAAGAAGACCGAGGAAGATTTCCAGAGATGTTGTATTCACTTGCAATCGTGTATCAATTTTCCCATAGAGAAGACCTGTCTGCAAAAAATCTCTTGTGTCCATTAATAAAACCCCAATGTTTTGCTTTCCCATCTCTTGCCTTATTTATCCTTTGGGCTATTCTGTGAAAAATTACGGAGGAATTCACTTGGATGCATTGATGTGCATCCTAAACTCCAGGAGATTTATTTGTTTAGGGTTCTCTCACTTCCAGCCCATTTAGGACAAAGTCACTTTTAGTGTCCTTGAGTCTTGTTTGAAAATTACACTGGGTGTTTAGAGAAGTTGTAGCACTTGGTGAGGTGCTGGGTTATTTAGTCCAGGAAGGTTTCAAGATCTGGTTAGACAGATCCATGACAGATCTGATCCAGTGCTGGCAATGGTCCTGCTCCAAAGGCAAGGCAGGTCTGGAGCACCAGGCCTCCTGATGCCCCTTCCAACCCAGATACAGGAAAAAAGCTCTGTGGGAATCTAAGGGTGGATGTCAGCATCAGGCTGGGTGGTTGTTCCCTGCCCTTATCGGGTATACATTGGAAAACAGGCTTGAAAAGGTTTTTCTTTGTCACCCTCAGCATCTACAGCCCAAAAGGTGTTTGACAAGGCCTACAGGCCCAAGTACCAAAGTCCACCTTAGAAAGGTTGTCCAAACATGTTTTATTTCAGAAACTATCTTTCAGCAGTGAATCAAAATGATAAAAATTTTGGGGGTTGACAGCATTTAATGGTTTCTGGGTGAGACAGTTTTCCTTTTCAGTTAGGCTGAGCTCTTTTCCTTACTGCTCATCCCCAGGCTGTCCAGGCTGCATCTTCTGAGCTATGGCTCATACACCAGCACATGCTCTGCAGCAGCCAGGAGAGACAATGTCTGGGTTAAATCCATGGCAGGTCTGGCCAGATAAGCTTTACACATTACACATTACTGCAATTAGGAAACAAACACAAAAACTGAATCTTGGTGAAGGAAAAGGTGCCAGAACACACACTGATATTTTTGCCTTGCAGCTTCTCAGACTTTCTCACGAGGAGAATCATTTCTCCTTACTTTTTTTTTTTTTCTCCCTGATGGATTTTTTTACTTTTTTTCTAGTTGTTTGCCTGAATGGATGGAAATCTCTGTGGCTTATTTTAGATATACGTTTATTCTCCCTGGGATACTCTTTCAATAACTCACAGATCAGCAGTAGGGCACAGGTGTGTGTGTGGGAGAATTGACAGCAGGGAAGCTCAAATCTGTAACCTCTTTTCTGACATCTTTTTTTTTTTCCCTACAGTTTATGGTTGGGAATCAAGAATATTTTAAAATGTCTTAAAATAATAATATAGCCTAAGCGAGAACTGAGTAGGTGGGGATTCAATTTTTCCAATGCCAGTAACTAAAATAAAACAGATTAAGGATTTGTCAGAAAAATGTCAGCTTTTCTATGTTTTCCTCTTAGTGCATTAAAAAAACGTAGATGTGGAAGCAAGATTCTCAATTCAGGAACTTCAGGGAGTTTAACTAAAGCAAATGTCAAGTCCCGCAGCTTGAACCCAACCACCAGCAGGACAAACTGGGGCAAACAGGTTAGAAAGAAGCTTTGCAGGAGAGATGAGGGCCCTGGTGCACACGCTGTGCACTGTCAAGACCACGTCTGAATGCTGAGCTGAGGTACTGGATCGAGTCTAGCAGAGCCTAACAGAGGCCAGAGGTGGTCAGGGCTGGGGCACTCAGGGTGGTGGGAGAGGCAGAGGCAGCTGGGCTTGTTCAGCGTGAACAAGTACAGAGGAAACAGATCCAGACACCTTTTTTGAGGTACAGAGAAAGAATAGGAAGCCATGGGCGCACTTTGCAACCAAGGGGAGCTCCGATTAGATGTCAGACAGTCTTGGGTTGCCCTTGTTCCAGCCACATTCGAGGTGTACTGAACAATCAATGAACACAGCAAATGGGAATTTGCACTCCTGGTTCAACACAGGCTTTGCCACAGAGTTTGAGCTGCCTTGAGCAAATGCCTCAGTCTCTGTGTTTTGAGATCCTGTTTCAGGAGTGGGTTGGTAAAGCAATACAGTTGTGTCTGCACTTCCTGAGGCTTCTCTGTGACAGTGAGCTGAGAAGCAAGTAATAGGAAGATGAGTGTCTCTTCTGGCTCAGTGGTAGGTGGATGTTCTTCTAAAATGCACAGTTAAGGTTTTTGTCCAGTCACACCTCCAACACAGCTTGCAGCTACCTCCTGAAGAGCATTAACAGTTTTCCCTCCTCTCACATTGAGCAGGAGTGCTTTTGGGAGTCCAATATCCAGGTGACCAAAGGATATTGCCGCTCATTGTCCTTTGGTCTCTCACTGAGGTCAATTGGGTTCAGGATTGAAACTCTCCCGGTAAATTGTGTGTGATATTAGTCTTCAGTGGGAGCTGATGAGTCCTGAGGGACCTGATGTTATTAAAACCCCTCCATGGACCTGACTTCTGGCACTAAAAAAATTTCAGGATTTGAATGAGCTCTATTTCAATCAGTGCAAATTAGGGAAAAACCTTGTTTCTGATTTCCAAACTGTGCACAGTAGAAGAGGAGTGAGAATAGCAATTAATACTTTAATATCTGATATTTGCAGAGCAATAACATTCCTGCTAAATTTTTATGCTTCATAAATTTTGTCAGGTAGAGGGCTGCCAGTATTCAGATCCAGCCTCCTGGCAAACACAGAAAAAGTTGAAAAGCAAACCCTGTAGCTCAGGCCAGTTTCACAAAATTACAAATAAAAGCTTTCTGTAAAATTAATAACTGCTACTTCGTGCCAGGAACTCAGAGGAGTTGGATCTTGGCTTCGGCTCTGATGGGAAGGTAGATTTTAAGGATTATCCTTGTGTGGGGAGACACAGCCAAATGGCTGGATATCAGAGCTAAGTAGGGAAGTCAGCTCACATTTACTGTGGGTTTGCAGGTGTACAGAGGACAGCTTTCCTGCAAGTCAGCTGATGGCTGGAAACTCATGTTGCTGCTAGGACCTGACTGTGGAGCCAGCCCTGACAGTATGAGCTCAGGGAAAACCCACCTACAGGTACCAGGAGAGGTGGGGCACTGGCAGCATCTGCTGTGCCCTAAAGGTCCTGACCCTGCCCTCTACCCACACTTAATACTGCCTTCAAGAAGCACAAAAATAAGGCTCCTGTTCTGCCCCTTTAAAGCAGAATGGAATATTATTAATGTATTAAAGGTTAGATTAAGTACTGATTTTTTTGGCCCTAATCATATAAGCAAATATGTGTGGTGACTGTGACACTGGATATTCAATAACAGCAATGGCAGATCCTTTTTTGTGAAGCACTGATTCTGTAGGACTGTTTCTGAGGAGCAGATCTGGAGCTGTGCAGCTGGATACAGGATAACTGTCATGGCACAGAACTGCACAGCTTCTCCCAGAAGTTTTGTTTAGTTTGTTGCTTTTAGGACATGCAAGAAGATCTCCATTTGGCTCTGTTCTCAAAACATGTATTTGTCAGGGAGTTTCTGTGAGTACCTTAATATCTTCATGAATCAAAGATTTCCATGGACTTTTAAAATCTCTTTACCCTTTTGGGTATTAGTATTATCATTATAATCATAATCAAAATAGCATTTCTTTCACCTTTCTTCTTTCCTCCCCATCCAGTTTCTTTTCCATTTTCTCTCCCCTTCTGCACTAGTAAAAGGAAGAGAACAGAACACCCCTGCCTGGTGAATTCTCTTCCAAAAATCTCCCAGATACTATGGTTTGAGCTGATGGTTTTCCACTGTCTGCATCCTGCCTTTATTTCTCATTACGTGGTAAATACTTGTTGTGAGTCAATTGAGGCAGTACAGGCAAGGGTTTCAAAAGTGATGGGTACTAGTCTGTGGTTTAGTAAGAAACAAAAAACATTCAGGGCCTGGGAAGCTGGGATTCAGGGCTGCTAAGAGAATTCCCTCTGCATAGAGAGTTGAAAACACCATATGTTACCTCACCGTGTTTGTCATCATGTTTATTTCTCTGGTTGGATTTTTTTTTCAGCAGCCAAAAAGGCTTTTAGAGGAGAGATTTAGATTAGATGTTAGGGAGAAGTTCTTTGCTCAGAGGGTGGTGAGGCACTGGCACAGGTTGCCCACAGAAGCTGTGGATTCCCAACCCCTGGAGGAGTTCAAGGCCAGGTTGGATGGGGCTTTGAGCAACTTGGTCTAGAGGAAGTTGTCCCTGCCCATGGCAGGGGGTTGGAACTGGATAATCTTTAAGGTCCAACCCAAGCCACCCTATGACTCTATGGTTCAGTGATTTCAAAGTAATCGAATTAAAGGGAAATTGTGAGCTTGTTTATCTAATCAGTTTAACAAAGCATATCCCCCCACGTGTGATTTCTGTAATAAAGAAAAGCAGGGAAAGCACAGCAAAGAACAGCAACACCAATGCACAAACCTGCATTCTGTAATGCTGGGTCAAAACTACAGCTCTGTCACTTGGAAGGGACTTAATGGAAAACTCCAGCCAGTCTGTAACCCCTGGAGCAAGTTTTATATGCAATGGAAACAGCTTCTCCTGGCCACATTGCGAAGGGAAAGCCCTCTTTGCTATGCATGACACCAAAGGGGAGCACTGGTCTGCAGCTGTAATAAGTCAGGCAAATGGGAGAAGAAAAGCAGGTGACCTGGACATCTGGAGGGAATTGAACAAAACCACGAGCTACAGAGAAGTTAAGCAGACCCAAGCACCACTATCATTTGCATTAGACCCCAGTTCCTGCAAAACATCAATGGTGTCAGTAAAATCTAAAAAAATCAGTCAGGTTTAAACATGAGGAAAGTGTCTTGTCTTTCCTCAAGGTCTGCAACTTCGCTTTTTCTTTTAAGATGAAGGAAAAGGAGCAGTTTGGTGCAAGAATTCCTCTTCCCCAAAATGTGTCAGGTTTTGCTCAGCAAACTGTCTGAGCAGTTCCTGCTACCCGTTTCTCCTGCTGTCCTTAGCAGCACAGTTTGCTTGCCCAGCCTTCCCCACAGGGCAGGCTTCCAGCTGATGGAAGCTTCCTCATTTTTCCTGCAGGCAAAGGGATGCACATCTGACCCCTGTGCTGGTTACTTCTGAGAACGAGTGAATGGGGGATCCTGCACCAGTGGTTGAGAAATGCCCTTGGTACTCAGCATCTTGGTGCATTATTCACTGCTGGTGCAGCTGTGACAGCAGTGATGAGGTGTCTTAGGTCCTGATGCTCTGTGAGCTCAGCTTAGCAGCCCTCAGACTTCAGAGACTGGGATGCTGAGGGTTTTATCCACCCAAACACTGCCATCTCTGCTGGCAGAGTTCTCTTTTCAAACCGGGGGCTCTGGCAGAGATTATTTGTGAGATGGGGTAATTAGAAGACAATACTTATTTATTAATGTGATTCTGCTGTGCTTGGTCTGAACTCCTGTATCAATCAATGGCTGAGTCTAGGATGGCTCTGCCAGGCCAGTCCATCCCTTTGGGCAAAGCTGGCCTGGTTTTTGGCTTTCAGCCTCATGCTATTCCTTGGATGCCTGCTCCAGAGATGGCTGTTACAGGCTCTTGTCTGTGCTCATGGCTTTATTTCTGGCAACTCATGTGCAATAAAAATGGGCAGAGCAGTCTTATCTTCCTGTTTGTAATGAAGAGGTTCTTTTGTATTACTTCAGAGTTAGCTGGGTTTGGTACCAGAGGCTGTAGACTCCACCTTTTCAAAGGTAAATTATTAAATAATTGCCCCAAAAGAAGTTTGGTTTTGAACTGACTGTTGCTGTTTCAATTTTGCTCTTGAAAGTTATCTACATCTAGCATAGTCATGTTGAACGTTAGAGGATGGATTATCCTGGGGTGGGATTTTCCTTTTTTTCCTCTCTCTCTGCAAGCTTTTACAGTATCTTCAGCTTCAAAAAAAAAAAATTAAAGATCAGAAGAAAAAGTACTTTGGTTGCTTTCTGCCTCTGACAGTGAAGATAACAAATGAGTAAAACCCCAAAATCTTCAAACCTAGAGGAATGGGAAAGCAACAAAAACTTTTTGTGAGTCCCTTAAACAAGTACATTAGTCCTGAGCAATAAAAATGAAGAAAATCGCGATTCATACACTTAAAGGCGTATTATCTGGAAGATTTGAAAAATGTGATTCTTTTTTTTTCACTTTGCATTCTGAAAAAGGATCAAGAAATGAAAATTTATAACTTTCATAAGCACAGTTTTACAATTTTAATGTGCCTCTTTTTTTTTAATATATCAGCATTGTGCATTTCGTCTGCTGCGCTTCATCTCAGCACCCACATGGCAATTTTACAGGTTTCTCTTGGTGGTGTTTTATCCAGTGTAAGGTGAAGTACCTGGTTATCTCTGCCCTTATTCCCTCCTGCTCCTATGGACCCCAAAACTAGGGGCAGCTACTTGATTCCAGAAAGGATTTTACAGTGAGGATGGTTGGGATAGACATAATAACAAGGGGTAACAGCCAGAAACTGTGTTTCTGGAAGGTCAGATTTGACAGTGAGCAAAAGCCCTGCCCCAGGGTGGTACAGCCACCCAGAGATATAAAGGATGTCAACCCTTGGATGATCCCAAAGTCCCTTCCCACCAGAGTGTGTGATGCTGTGAGTCAGTAGGATGGGATGAGGCAGTGCAGGCCAGGACTGTGCAGGGAGTTTTGCAGCCATGGAAACACAGCTGTTGATGGCAAAACTGTTGTCTTCTGACAGCGGCTCATGCCCTTCCCAGCTTGCTCCCAGTCTCTGACAAGGAAAATGGAGGTGCAAAGCAAACTTTGGGACGAAGCAACATCCATGCTACCCAAGCAGACCACAGAGGTAGTCACGCCCCCAGCCCTTTGTCCTATCCTGAGTGCAGAAGCTGAAGGAAGCTGCAGATTTGGGCTGTCTCAAACACAGAGGACAGGTGGTAGCAGCTGAAGTAAAAAAGTCCAACTTTTCTACAAATGACTCCGAGAAGTCCAGTCAGAACAAAGCAACCCCAAATCTAGTTGCTGCTTAGACGTTGTTTCCGGTTGCTAACATCCTTGATGGTTAGCAGAAAATTAGCATTCCACGAGGTTAATGGTCTCTGCTGCTCCCTGAGCTGTCAGTCAGTTTGTTCATTAATCCCTGGAAAACATCTCTGGCTTCACTGAAGCAAGGTGTGTGAAGTTAATCTTGGATCTCTCTTGGACAGAGGTCTGAGGGTGACCAACTGAGACAAGCCTCACACCAGTTCCTTCTGCAGTGCCAGAAATGCATGCTGTCCTTCCCAGGGAAATCCAGCTCCACTCACTCCATGGACCTCAGAGCAGCTGGAGATCACAGACGGGGCCAGCAAGGGCACTGCAGTCACTGCTCTGTGTTGTCAAACCCACTCACAGTTAGAGAAAGCTGGAAAGATGTGCTCACACATCAAGGGAGAGGAAATTCAGGAGCTCCAGCATCTCTTCGTCTTTCTCCATCCGTAGATATCTTTTGCCCGTGGTTTAAAGCAATAAAATGCAGCAAGATCTTTCTGATCACCTGGCCTCTGGGTGAGGCTGCAGGGTTGTAGTGGAAGTCATGGGCTGATCTCTGCAAAGAGGCATGGTTTGTGTGGAGCCAGGATTGGACTATTGCTTCAGAATGTCCTGCTCCCACATTTGCCAAGGGATTTGGCAACCCTACCCCCCGAAGGAATCCCGAGGGCAGAAACACTCCTGGGAGCAGGACTTCCCTGGGGCGGGGCAGGACTCCATCCTCTGCATTCCGATTTTCTTTTTTCTGCTGCAAAGGGGGATTTTGGGGCAGCAGTGCCCCACATTTCAAAACCCAAGAAGGGCACTGCTTTTTGTCCTCTACCTGAGGTGGGTACTGTGACCAGCCAAGGCAAATAACATTTTACTGCGCTCTGATGTAACAAGAAGAGAAGGCTAAAATACATCGGCCAAGCTGATGGCCAAGGCCAAGCCTGAAATTTCAAGCAGCTTGTAGATACTGCAAGTAAAAACCCTGTTCTCCCATTGCTCATCCTTCTGTGCAGTCCTGGTAGTGTTTTCATCTTGCGTGGTTTCCAGAATTATGACAACCTGCGGGACATTAAAGCTGAGCTTGAAAGTGGTGCACTTCAGAGGACTTTCTAGGATTTGCATAACATGAGGGTAAATCTTTGAAATGGAATTTTGCTTATTTCCATATTACAGGAGCTGTTTTCCCCAGCCTTTTAAGTGAAATTGCAGGATTTCAGTGTGAATTGTTTCATAACTCGTTGGGAAAAAAAAAAAGTCACCTCTTTTTTAACAGAATACTGGATTTACAACAGCACGAAGGGGTGTATTCCAAAATGTGCCATTTAGGGAAACGGGGAATCCACCCGCACCCCCTGCCACCCTGTTTTGTTTTGTTTCTGAAAAACTTGAACACCATGCCCACAAGGCAGTTTTGGAATGATTGGCTCATATTCCTACTCTTCTCTCTGATCCCGACATTTTGTTCAGATCGTGTTTACTATAACGTGCCCTCTTCCTGACACCAAAACTGATGCAAGGTGTCGGTGTGGAGGCTGGGTTTTTGGACACTTGGGTGCTTGAGGGAGACCACCAGAAGCTCTTGAGACTTGGAAGTAACATTGGCAAATGAAAACACCTTGGGCTTTGACTGAAATGATCCTTATGCAAGCTAAGAGGGTTTCAAAAGGAGTTGGACTCACAGTGAACAAATGTGTGTGTCCATGTGCTGCTTTGGACTGGTGAGACTGGAGGGAAACCTCCTTAGGAAATCTTCAAAAAGAGAGGCTCGTGGTTTTTGAGTCTATGAAACCCTGCTGGTGCTCCTGGTTTCCTTAGACCCGGATTTAAATTTATATTAAAAAAAGAAGAGCCTGGGGCTTCGTGTAATTTGCAACTAATTGGATCTTCTCAAATGCCAAGTGAAGAAACAAAGGGTCAGAAAAAGAGCTTTGTTTCCTGTGTAGTGACAAGAACAGTTGTGGGATAACACAGCCCTGTCCTGCTCCAAATTATTACTTACTCCTGTTTTAGCATAAATCTTCTTCAGCCTTCACCAGCAATTATTTTGGCACACTTTTAATTATAGGAACTGACATATAATTAATTAAAAGTGGTTAGCTGACCCCAGCTACTGTGGGTCACAAGTTTTGGGTATTCCTTCTGCGCACGTGGCTTTGTCTGTCTGTCTGGCAGCTATTTGTCGTGCCTTTGGGCAGGAAGGCAGCACAGAGGTGCCTCACGGAGCTGGAAATACTGGCAGGGATCACCACACCGTGGTCCTGCCCCCGCACCGCAGAGCTGCTGAGCTCCCGAGCTCCCAACCACTCCTGAGCCTTGAGCACAAAGGGCAACACCTGGGTTTTGCTGTCAGGATAATTATGGTGGCTGCCTCCTTTTGGGTGGTGTGTTCATGCAGACAGATTTCAGCCTCCTCCTTCTGCTGTGCACACTCTGCATATTTGAGTGAGCCTTGCTGGGGCCCTTTGAGGGGCTGCCTGCCCTGCAGCCTGGCCCAGAGAGGGGCTTGCTGGGCTGCCTCTCTGCCTGTGGTGGGCAGGCACCAGCCACGGTGAGAACGAACACGTTCTTGAGCAGATGAGCCCACAGGTTTCCAGGAAGATAAAAACAGCTGTGATTTTTTCCCCCACGGGGTTCCACCACAACACAGAACAGTGGAGGACTTGTGCTCTGCGGTGGATTACTGTGGTTTCTGTACAAAAGGCTTTGTCCGGGCCTCTTTTTTCCCAACCAGCAAAGCAGCTGTATGTGGGCTTGTGTCACGTGAGTTATCTCTGTCCTCAGCGGTTTCCAAGGCGAAGGCACAACCAGCCTGGAGCAAGAGATTGGAGAGTGCAGACCTGCAGAAGTCTCCTCCCCAGCACATCTGTAATTGCTATGAACCAGCTGCTCCAGAGCCACTTTTTTGCACAAGCATTGGCTTCTTGCAGCATCCAAGGGCTTGGAGGGCTAGGATTCATCCAGCTCAGTGCAGGCTCATGGGAAAGGAAAAAGGTCCCAGAAGGAAGAGGGAAAACAGGGAAAAAATCATAGGGGGATGCAACAGCTGGGAGGTTTCTTGCTCAAGAAGTTAATGATCCATCAAAGACTCTGCTATTTTCAGCGTGATAGGCAGGGGAAATACCAAGCTTGGATCACATGAGCTTACAGTTGATTAAATTAAATGAAAGGATGAGCAGTGACTAGTTGGATTGGAGAATGCAGGAAGCTGTTTGAGGAAGCTCACTTGTCTGAAGGGACCTGGAACACAAGGGCAGAAAGGTTTCGGGCTCTCTTGTTGTTTTGGCATGGGAACAAGTCTAGAATGTGGGTCCCAAACAAGAAGGGCTCTTAGAGGGAAAGTTTAGGTGAAAATCCTCACAGAAAGGATGAAGGTGAAAAATCAAAGAGGACATAAAGACACTTATCTCTCTGGGCTCATAAAATACAGGGAGGAGATGAGGTGCCCCGAAAAGCTTTTTAAATTGATCAGAAACCCAGCTTTTGACTAATTGCTCCTGAATTCAGCACATAATATTCCACATACTGTGTGTTTTGGGTAGTTTTCTATGCCTGCCCACGAAATACAAAATTCACAGCATTCCTTGTTTTTCTCTGCTAATACAATAAAGAAGCAGGAGCATATTTATTAATTTCTTTTATATGCTTCTGGTCCTTGGTTTATGGGTCCACTACTCACAGGAGGGATTAAGAGTCTCCAGTGGGCTTCTCTGGAAGGAAGCAGTTGAATTGACAGTAGCCTGTTTCCCAAATTATTGTCATTGTTGTTGCTTTATTTAAAATGGAAATATTTCATGGAAAATGTGATAGTGTTCCATCTGGCTCTGTGACTGGTGGAAAGCCAGCTACAGACTTTTTATCTGAGAAATAAAGTATTCAGGATTTTAGATATATATGAGAGATGATTTAGCTATAAGACTCTATCTGTGTCTTTTTAAACTAATATTAAGGGTTTTAAAAACAATTACATGTCTAGTTAATTATAAATTAGTGACTCTTAAATATGTTCTAACTTCTGTATTACCTTGCCAGTTCCCAGCTGTTTTCAGAAATATTTCTTGTGTTACAGCTGAAAAAGGCTGGTTGCTTGGAACCTCTTGACATTAAATGTATTTTGAAAAATAACGTAAAAGCATTTCAGCAGCAGATTTTCATTTTCAGCTTAGCAATTCAAAACCCAGGAGTCCAGGGCTTCCAGCAAGCTCTGCCAGAACACCACCACTCCTTTCCCACTGACCAGTGCAGCCTATTGAAATGAGGAGTTTAAATCAGCAAAGAGGAAAAAAAAAAATCCTATCAAAAGGAAATGCAAAAGATCTAAATGAAGAGGTTTTTTCTCTCAAAAAAACCCTACAGACTTTTTGAAATGAAGAAGAAAAATTATCTCAAACTCACTTGCGGATGGATGTGTTTTATAACTGATGCTAATCCTCAAGGCAAACCAATCTGTATCCTTGTCCAAAAGAAGGGAGGGAAGCTGATTTTTTTCCATAGCTGTTGCACGGTGATGTGTCTATACATCCTACATGTTGATGTATGTAACAGATTGAAGTTGTTACACAAGCTTGGGCCATTGTGCTCCTTCCCCACGCAGCTCTCCTGCACAGGGGTGCCTGAGCAGGGCGCACGGCCACTGCTGCAATCCAGTGCAAAAGCATCTAATTAGGTATTTATTTATTTTTGGAGGCTGACACATACCTTATTAAGTGTTGGTTTTTAAATACCTTACCAAGCAGATCAAGTGTCCAACAACAAGGAGATTTTGAAGGGATTTTTCCCTCTTCCGCCTCGCAAAGGGAAAAAAAAAGAAGGATTTTTCTAATGTACTGCTATAAATGTGAGGGCTTGTTGGCTTGTTGTTCTTGTTGTGTTATTCATCATTGCAGGAATTGTGGCTGAAGCAGCAATTTTCCAGCTAGTAAAATGGAAATCCTCCCTGCATAAGAAAGCTAACAAAGCACCCAGAGAGGGCCTGTTGAGAAGACAGAGGAAACAACCATGTGGGATGAAATCACTACTCTCAGAGTAGTGTTTGTCCAATTGTACAATAAGCTGCTCCATCTTGCATAAGCTTTTCAGAGAACTGATGGGTGTTTCATTTTGGAACTCAGGAGCCAGGGAGATGAGGAAAAACAAGACAGAAATTCAGCCTCAAAGAGAGTCTCAGAGATGGAGCAGGATGTTGTGCTGAACTCTGCACCTTGGGAGCAGCGCACCAGGTCCAATCCTGCCTGGCTCTGTCATGGACACGCAGCCACAGCGCCAGCTTTCAGGGCTGTGAGAGGCTGCCTGTGCCTGAAATGGGAGATGTGGCTGGCAGGCCAAGGAATCCTCGACTTTGCCACTGAGATTCAAGGGGATGGTGACATATATACATACACAACACCCATATGGCACAGATTAAATCGAGAGGGGAATGAGCAAAACAATTTTTCAACAAACAAGTAAATGAAGACCATGCTTGCTTCGCAGCAGTGCTCAAGCTAGATGAATACTGATTCATATTTCTTGGAATGAGAAGTGCCGGGGAGGGAGGTGCCATATTCTTCATTGCTGTTAAATGTTTTATGCATTTTTTTTTTGTTTGCTTGCTTTTTCTTTTAATGTCATAACTTAAGTTCTTGTAAAACCATTGTGGCATTTTTAATGCTTCCCCATTAGATCATTTTTTGGGTAGCAATCAAGTTTTCTAATGAATCCTCGTCCAAAACTATTAAGAGATCCACTAGGAGCCTTGGGCAAGTAGAAAAGACTGAGCAAAGACCAGAAGTGGTGGAGGAACAGCCAAAGTCTGAGAAGGAGTGGGAAGCAGCCAGACAGGGAAACATTCAGGTAGGGCTATTTTCACCTATTTTTTTTCCACGTAGCAATTTGCTTCTTCATTCCTTGTACTAAGTGTTGCTCTGCTAAAGGACAGCAAGCACAGCTTTGTGAAACTTGGATGTAAAGCTTGTGGGAAGAGCTTTGACTGGACTTGCAATGGAGTTTGTTGTACCCGTTCCTGCGAGGTGGCATTGCAAATCCGGTGTCAGGATTGGTGAGTCACACGCAGGCTGGCCTTTCCTGCTGCCATACTGAAATCCCTGGCGTTTCAGCACACAGCAGTGACTCACAGGAGATGCTCAGCTTTCTGTCAGTCAGCGATCCTCACCTTGCAGTCTGACTCCTGCCGTCAATCCAGCGTCCACAGAGGATTCTCTGAAGGCTCTGTCAAGTACGTGAACTTCTGCTGCAAAGAAATTTATAAATGAGCAGCGCAGCTAAACCAATCTGACATCCGCGAGCGCTCAGTGAAGTGACATCCACCTGAAATCAGAGCAGCTCTGAACGGACAATCGATGGTGAGTGAATCTGCATTAAGGTGGGTGAGAGCACTGCTGTGCTCCAGTTTCATCAGAGACTAAAGATTTCACGCAGTGAGAAAGAGAGACTTTGCAGCAGTCATAAGAGAGAGGCATCGTTTCCTCCCTCAGTAGCTCCAGACTGTCAGTACAGAGACCTGTCCCCATCTTCCACTCGCTGGCTTTATCCCTGTCTATCCAAATGGCAGCTGGCAAGCTCTCCTCTGACTGCAAGGCAGAACAACACATCTAGCCAAAACCAGCATCTCTAAATTGTATCCATGATTCATTTACTGTCTCTGTGTTTCAATCCAAAAAGGATTTACATGAAACCCCAGAGCCTGCAATGATGTATGGATGTGCTATTATGGGAACAGTCTTCAGAGGACACATAAACCTTTTAAACAATGTTTGCCAGGACAGAACAGGCTGTGAGGGAAATAGGATCCACACCCAGAGTGTGGTTTTGCCCTTGGCCTTGAAACAGTAGAGGTAGGATGAAACTCCACCACTGGAAAACCCAGAAGTCCCAGAAGTCCTCGGCAGGGGGACTAGCACAGGCACCTGTGGGACAACGGGTATAACAGCCAGTTATTTTCTGCTTTTCCTCTAATTTCTATGGACATCATTCCCTAGGGTGTGTGGCTGGCTCCCAGCTCTCCCATGCCTTGCTGGCAGCTCGGACCCCCGTTCCCATGGGGTTTACCCTGGGCCCAGGCCATGCAGGCTCCCAGATGGATGTTGCTCCCAGCCCAGGTTACTTTGCTCCTTGCAGAAGACATTTCCACCTGCAGCTCAGTGCTTGGCTCAGTGTTCTTTGGCAGGGCACAGTGACCTGACTAAAGGGCAGCTTGACTAAAGTCAGGGTTGTGTACATCAGTCATTATGGTGAAGACAAAGGAGGCAGACACATGTCACTGCAGCTCTGATGGCAAGCTGGGCATGCAGAAAGGCAGCAGGGCTCAGATCCAGTCGTAGAAGAGGGGTGGGGGGGGAATAAATATGTTTCTGAAAGATTTATGACAACCAGAAGATCTCCAACAGCTTCTGAGATCAGTCCTCACGGTAAATTTTGAAGACCTTCTCATTTGTGTGCTTTAACTTTGTTAATTAAGAGAGCCGAGGCCATGCAGGGGAAGGTTTGCACAGAGCAACAGCCCACTCGATAAAAATCAAACCAAAAACACCCCAGAAACCCCAGCATAAAAGACACGCAGGGTGACTGGATGACTCTATCTAGAGCTTTTATTAACATTTCCAGTGACAGACCTTCAAGCGCTCTCTATAAATAGCAATTAGTTAAACTTTATAGTTAACTGACGTGACTCCAAACCGCATCAGACAATCAAGCCTTCAGGTAAGAGTGCAGTAGCCACAAGCATGGCATGGATGCTTTTGAACAGAAATACTCAGCTCTTTCTGTAAATTACTGCCCCATTTCCTCCCAGCTGGCTGAGAGTGTTGCTGCAGCGATCCTGGCTGAGCCTGTGCACATTTATTTCCCAAACACTGCACAGCCAACAGCAGAGCAGGTAGAGTTCTCAAATGATGCCATGGCTGGGTTTTGGCTCTGTGGCAAGGCTAGAGTTCTTTGTGTGTCTCCTCAAACACCTGCTGGATAAACCAGGAAAATAGGTGAAGTCATTCTGTTTACTTTCCTTGCTATTTCCTGTCAACTAGAGATTAATAAATCATTGCTATGTGATGGTGGCTCTGAGTGATACTCGTGATGAGCCTTTGGTGACAGACTGCAAAGGGAGACCATACACGAGGGCTGTGTGAGCTGTGCTACCACAAAACTAAGAAATGAAGAGATCTGTAGGTTTATTATTTGCAAGCTGTGAAGAGCTGGGCCTGAGAAGTGCCTAGGAAATCCTGCTCCACATGGCCATGGCCACGGTGCATAACCAAGCCTAACCAGGGACCCTCACCACCAGCACTGGTGGGATCTGCTTTCCTTTTTCCATCAGTGCTCAAGGTACAACTTTCAGGTTTGAACAGAGAAGTGGCTGGACAGGAGATTTCTTCAATGGCACCTTTGAAGGACCTGTGCCTAAAGGAGCAGACTTTAAGCAGAGCAGGTTTAACTGCAGTTTGGGGCATCTGAAGACAATTAAGACTCATTAATTGTGCCCCCAGAGCAGCTATTCAGGGCAAAGAGGACTACATCTGCAGGGGTTAACCTGTGGCTAAAACAGTGCCTCAGCAGGGCAGTGAATCATCCTGACTCACTCATGTCCAAGCTGATCAAAACAATGCATTTATTTTTTACAGATGATTCTGAAACCCCTAAACTGAGGTCGTTGTCAGTGAATGTCACCAGCTTCTGGTGAGATTAAACAATGGCACTGGGATGGGAAGGGAGTTTGGAAAGAAGAGATTGTGGGTTGAGCAAGGTAACTTAAATTATTTTAATTTCTACCTGCAATATGGAGAAATTTCGAAGGAAAGGTTCTGCAGCACTGAAAATCTAGTGATGAAAACATAAACACTTTTATTCTAGAGTTTGTACAGGACAGGATTTGTGAGTGTCTGGGGTCCAACCCCTCACACAAAGCAGAGTCGGCTCAAAAGTAACTCAGCAAAGAGAGGCATTTGTATCCCACCACAACCAGGTTAAGAATATGCTGCTTTGAGTGGAGGGCAGCCTTTCATCTGAAACCAGTTAATACTCCCATCAAACGTGTTCTCATATAGCACAGGCAACTATTCCCACTAGTTTAGGCAGGAGATTGACTACCTGTTGTCAGGCAGGATAGAGCTGCCTGGCTGCTCTCTGGGACTTTGCCGTGCAAATGACAGGGAACAAGCTGGGTTTAGAAGACAAGCGGATTCTCATCTTCAGAAAAGGGAAAAGTGATACCCTCCTTTCTCTTTTTTCTTCTCCCCATCTGCTGAGCAGTTCTTGGTCAGGAACTGAACACATTTTGGCTGTTGAGAGCCTTAGTGTGTTACACACATGAGGTGAGGGAGGAGGGGAGAGAGCTGTTCCTTTTCAGTCAGCTAATCTGTTACCTCTGTAAAAAGGCTATTTGAAAACCAGTTGCCATTGATTTGATCTGCAGTTGATTTCCTCTAAGTTATCATCAGTGATAGAATATGCACAGACCCTGTTTGGTGCTCAGAATGGTTGAGGGCAGACCTAAATTTAACCCAGCCCTTTGGCTTTCTCCTTTGGGAGAAAAGCACTCCTGGTATCACAGGCCAGGGTTTTAATCAATGCTATGGTGAGAGAAGCAAAAAAAGAACCTTCAGGCAGGGTTGTCACCCTTGTGGGAAGGACAACAGATTATGTGCTACATGCACTGGTGATGTGTCCCAATCCTGTGCTCAGCACTGGCGAGCCTGAGCTCCAGGTCTCACTCATTATGATGATGATGATTATTATTTTTATTTTTTACAGAAAGGAGAGGGAAACAATTCCCACACTGTCTCTCTGCCATCATGCAGCTCTGACCTCTCATGCTCTCAGCAAGGATGCCAAGACTGGAGGAGTCCTTCTGCTCGCTTCCTCTCTCCTGTGCCCGTGGGTGGGCTCCCAAGAGCCGTGAGGAGGCAGCAGCTGCTCGGAGTCACCAGTGCTGTGCTGGCAAACTCAGCATTGCAGCTGGGCATCAGAGGCTGCCCTGGAGAGGTGTACTTTTAGCATCTGCATGCATCCCACGTAGTTTGAAACAGGTTTGTGTAGCCTGGCTTGATTTGCTGGGCCCAAAGAGCTGATGCACGGAAGCCTTTGACCAAGGAATGCTCTTGGTGGGCAGGTGTTTCTCACCAGATGTTGGAGGTAGCCTAGGACACATTCAGATTTTTCATTCTGAGAATATCTTGCTGCTCAGAGCAGCCTCCCTGCCACCCTTTTATCACCCTGTGCTCCTGAGCAATGGCAATGAGGTTGTCAGAGCTGAAGGAGCTGTAGAAGAGGACAGCTCTGCTCTGCTTCTGTGTGCTCAGGGGTGGGAGGAGGAAGGAGCCATGGAGATGGCCAGTGTCCTTTTCCAGGATGTGGGGCCTGGGTGTAGGTGCTGCAAACCTGCCAACCAAGTATTCCCAGTCTGCTCTGAGCAGCTGGACAAGGGTCCCTTGATCACCTACTGCAACTTAACACCAGGCAGTCTTTTCCTGAAGAAAGGTAATAACCTGACAGCAGTGTGGCTGCAAACCAAAGTGTCACTGCTGGCTGAGCTTAGAAGCTGGGGCATGGGCAAATTAAAGCCTCCTGGGCTGGAGTGGACAGCAGAACCAGGGGCAGACACAGGCCTCCCAGAGCCTGGGTAGTGCCCACTGCTCCGAACCAGGCTGTCTCTTCCCCCTGAGATGTCACAAGGACAGCAGAGACACTCCTGCCTCACTGGTGCTGGGTAAACCTGCTGCAAAGGGAGTCAAAGGTGGCTCATTAATCCAGTGAACCTGTGAGATTCCCCTCTGGATCCATGTGTGGGATGGAGTAAGGCAGGGCCAGTGGTCCAGATGTTGCTCTTTGAGATCCTAAGTATGCCCTTTGACACCTCCCATCACACACGTGGCACACACACACCTTTTGGGTGTACAAAATAACCACGTTTACTTGTCCATATATCCAGCGATTTTCACTGCATTTTCCAGACTCTCTCTCATACCCACCCAGCCAGGACAGAGCTGACCACTTCTAACCAAGCAACACAGCTGTGCTGTAGAACAGGTAACACTGTTCCACTGACCCCAAAATCTGCACCTGAATAAACTGCATGAATATGGCTGTTAGACACATCTCTGTCGGGCAGAGATCAAAATTCCTCAAATAAGTTGTTAAAGCAAAACATCTTGTTCAACTCTAATATGACTCCTAAAATGCTGATATTTCTACTGTCTTTCAAAGAGTTCACATGCTCTGCTTTTGCACAAAAGAAATCTGCAAGTGATTTCTACCACAGGCTAGAACCAGCTCAGGACTAACCTTAGTTTCTTTTCAAGCTTTAATTGGCAAAGAGTGGAACCAATCCATTTAGTGAAGACTTCTGGTGACATAATTAGTTAACCGAGGTCCTTTGTATCCTCAAATTCAAAAATGCTGCACTTCCCAAGCCCTTAAACGGATAAAAAATTAAGTTATCTTTCGGGGTTGTTCTGCTGTTGGCACGTCAGATCTTTCAGAGCATTTATCTGCAGCACCAGCACAACCTGCCACTTAAAACGAAACAGCAGGGATATTTTATTTTCTCATGCTTGGTCTGAAATCAGAGGTGTTCTTAATTAATTTTTTAAAATGCTCTTTTAAAAGGCTATAAAGTAATTAAAAGAATGACAGGAGATGTGGTATATTACCAGTGCCAAGTATGATTCAGACAAACTGTCACTAGAAAATGGCTCTGACAATTCAAAGTCCCCCAAAATCTATTATTAAAGCTGTTTGGGCTTTTTCTTTCTTCTTTTTTCTTTTTTTTCCCCCTCAGCCACAGTGCTAAACATAATCTCAGATCTAGCAAAACACAAATTACTGTGGATGGCTCCATTGTGTTTTATTCTCTTTCCTGGCATTGGAAACTTCCCGGATATAGGGATTGTAGCCAGTGTCTGCACTCACAAAGTAGGATGATTGCTGGGCAAACAATTTCTTCTCGCATGGCTGGTCTAAAGGAGTGTAGGAATCTTCCCCCATTCTCTCTCTCCTATTTCTGTTTCCAGTTTGCAGAGTGGTGTAATAAAGGAGTTGTTCCAGCCAGCCCAACATCTCATTGCTCTCAGCCCTGGTATCAGCACCATCAGTCTGGGGCCTCATGCAGGTGAGTCTGGTAAAAGGTAGAAAGTTCTTCAAAAACTTTTGTGGTTTCCAAAGGGTGTTTTGGATGTTGTGGGGGGAAAAAAATCACCTTAACACAAAAATGGAGGGGGAAAAGGAATGTTTTAGTGTAACACAAAGCAAATGTACAGTATTCTTTCAGTCTTTTCTTCATATTGCAGGGGGGGTCCTTCTTTCAAACCTGTCCACTCAGAGCCAAGAAGGTTATTCTGCTCTGCAGACCCCCTCATAACCCTGAGCCCTGGAACTATTTTTCAGACTATGCCTGAAAAAACAAGTCCATTTCCATCCTTCGAACTCCTCCTACAAATTTTCTTCTTTTTTGGCTGGCATCCTACAAGTAAGCTCCTACTGCTGCTCTCTCATCATCTCCCAGCTCTCTCTTCAGTTAAGTTCTCGCTAATAAACTGAAAAACAAGCAGGGGTTGACAGGATGTGATCCCTGCTCAGCTGTTCTGCAGTGGCTGGGTTTTAATTGCTCTGGGTCACCTCTTGCTTTCCATCCCCAGGCCAGAAGTAACAGCAGTTTTAACATAGGGTACTTTTCTTCTGCAGTGTTTGGTGACCTCCTGGCAGAGGGGCTTTATTCCTCCGCCAGCACCTCCAGAAGCCAGTGCCTTTCTTGTGTGCTCAGCCTGCTGAGCACATGGGGCATCACCAGACCAGGGAAGGCCTCCACTCACGGGCCTTGTGTCTCACGTTTGGGTCTCTTTCAGGGAGCTTACCCCCACTCTTCATCGCCTCGGTGTCACAGAGATCCGTGGTTGCCCGGGCTGACCCAGGCAAAGAGGGTGTTTTCCTGGAGCACTGCAAGTTGCTGCTCCTCACTGGCTGCACATGTGGATTGTCCCATGGGGAAGGGTAAGGAACAAGCTTAAGAGGGAGTTTGAGATGGGCTCGCCCTTAAAGTTGAAAAGGCATGGAAAGGGGTAGCACAAGGGTGGACAAGAGGGGTTGAGAACCCTGAGGGGGCAGAGCTGGAGGAGAGTTGCAGGCAGCAGTTCAGGTGGCTGCAGGATATGAGAATCCTCCCACCACTCAGATTTGCCTAGCAACTCTTCTCTTGGCTGACAGCATTGCTGGTGTTTTGCCGTACAGATGCAGCCTCCATCTGATGGGGAATAGAGGAGAAGGCGGATATAGGGACACATCCCAGCTCTGGGGAGGTCTGTGCCTGGTGCCTTGCAAAGAGGTTGCAGTGAAGGCATTGACTCCATGTTCGCCCCTGTCTGCTCACGACCCTGACACGGTGTCTGCCACCTTCTAAGCGACGGCTCTTTTACAATCCCACAGTGCTTGGAGCTTTAGGAGCTTGGAGCTAAATAGGAGCCCAGCTTTATGTCCTGACAGGGTCCCTCACCACTGCCTACACAGGGACGTGGCGGTGCCATCTGCATGTTCTCTGATCATAAACACCAACAGTGAAAACTGCTTGCCATAGAAAAGTGCTGGTGGAAATGACCTCTTCTAACCTTTTTTTAATCTCTGGTCACAGCAAAGTTAAAATCCAATTTTTGACCTACTTGCAAATCTTCAGCTCTTCTGAGGGAGTGTCAAATACATAAGACCCCCTGTGAGTCTTCTATTCCAACAAAATGGCACAAATCCCCCAGTTTTTGTGCCTCGTGAGCAACAGGTTGTGTTATTAAAGTAGTACAGGGTCCTCTGAGAGACTGAATTGTCCCCATGCAAGATGAGGAAAAGTCCCGAATCACAGACAGAGGCAAATGTCTCTGGCAGCAATGGTGACAGTAAAGGGTGCTGACACCAGACCCTGAGGCTGGTCTTCAAAGACAGCTGTGGAGGAGGTCTAAGAAAAAAAGGAAAGGCAGCTGCTGGGAAAGGGAGGAGAAAATCTGGGATGTATGACAAGGCCTGGGGTGGAGAGATGTCTGTCTCACAGGGTGAGGAGGTGCCAAGTGGGAGGGGGAAAGGTTTGCAAGGGACCCTGGGCCAAGCAGTGCAGTTCAAAACCAACAGGCGATCACAGCAAGGGCTGATGTGTGTGGCTTTGTGCAGGATGAAAATGTCCATGGGGTGTGCTGGAGAGGATTTGTACCCATAGCCTCTGTTTAGTCCTCTTGTCCCTCTTCAGTTGTGGTTCACTGGAGCCAACAGTGCCTCCGCCACAGCCCCAGGCCCTTTCGGCTTCTCTTTGCTCTCCTTTCCCCTGGTCTGCTTTGCCTGGAGAGCTTTTCCTTCAGCTTGCAATATGTGGAATTGTGCTCCTTGCTCTGTCCCTGCCAGCCCCAGTGAAATCCACTCGGGGTATCTTTCCTGACTGTGCAGCATTTCCCAGCAGATGCAACATGTGCAGGAGTCGAGCTCGCAGGCCAGCACTTGTGATTTCCCCTGGGTTGAGGGCAGGATCGAAGGCGTTTGGAGCGAGACACTTTCTCATCCGCTTCCATGCAGCACTACGTACACCCTCACTATTCAAGGCAAAGCTGCTGTGAGCATAGAGACAGCACCAAGACCCTTTTTCCTCTTTCTTCCTTTCACAGGACTGTGATTTCTTTGGCAGAGCAGGGAGGGGTTTGACAGGCCTCACCAGGAGGCCGCAGTTTTGAAAACATGCCAAGAATTCTGCAAGAAGACTCCTGCCATACCCACTCTGTCCTGAAGGCACTCACCCATTTTGTAGCATTTTATACCAAGGACAGAATTTGTGGCCTGCAGGTGACAACCCAGTCAATGGGGGGAGTAAAGGAGACACATCTCAGCCAAGCCCATCACAGCAACCTGATCTCCCCTCCAAAACAGCCTCCATGTCTGAGAAGGCAAAGGAGCATCAGACATCAGTTTATTTCTCAGGAGCTTAGCAGCACGTGCACTGAAAGGAATCATCTTCAGACAAGTGTTCTTGCAGTCATGTTTGCATTGTGCTCCCCCAAGCTGCTGAAAAAAGCCAAAAAAGCTGAAAAAAAAACCCCCAATACTTACTGGTATTCAGCAGAGTTACCTTCAGCTCAGCAGAGTCAGCTTCAGCCCAGCAGGGTTTCTGTGCACCAGCTGAAGGACCTCCTTCGAGTGCACCATTGATTTCAAAATGCTGCCAGAGAAGCTCTGGAACATGGCTGAATATTTCTGTCACAAGAATAAGACAGGCTGAAGTGCAAATCCGCATCGGTGAGAGTAATACTCCCCCAGTGGTCAAGCCAGAGTTAGGCACACAAAGAGATTTTTTCCTGGAAAAAAGGGGGGAAAAAAACCACCCCAAAAACCCCCAAACCACCCAGGAAGCTGAGAAAATCAGCCAATAATTAGAAAAGCTGGTCTGGAAAGTGGCTGAGAAAATGTGGTTTTAACCCAGGAATGAGGTGAAAGGACAAAACATGACCTGCTCATGAAGAACCCCAAGAGCAGTGGGACTTACTTGTGGGCAGAAGTCACGAGGCAGATGTTGGCAGTTCCCAAGAGGGAGGGAGATTTATAAATACATCAAGATTTAGTGTTCAGATAACTGGAGATTTCAAAGGGGTATCAGACTTCTGTCCTTCTGTCTTGCATATACAGCAAGACAGTCCAAGCCCATTTCTTATTTGTGGCTTTATATTCCTGACTGAAAGAGCATGAAAATGCAATTCCTAAGGAATTAATTTAAAAGAGAGTTTTGAAAAGGCAATGTTTTGGTAAGTTTAATTTTTATTGTAACATTTCCTTTATTAGGGAAACACAGTGTTCCTAAGTACCACACTTTACCCCACAGTGCATTTCTGTCAAAATAACACTAAATAATCTTACTAAACAGGAAAAACTTCTGAGCTTCGTGATGTTGGCTCAAGGAACCCTATCCATGCTTTCCATCTGTAAGATTTTCAGCAGTAAGTCATGTCATAATGACTTTGGCATCTATTGATGTGGCAAATTTAGAAACAGTGAGCCTGCAAGATCTCTCTGTGCACTGCAGTTTTTCTAGGAAATTGGCTCATTTGAGTTTCTCCATCTTCATGTAACGGGCAGGAAATACGAAAATTTGCTGGAATTTCTCTCCCCTTTCTTCTGTCCATGGAACCAGACCCCCAAGCTGATAACCTCCAGCACCGAGCCAGTTTGAAGCACTTTGCAAAGCCATTGCACAAAGAAACTAGTCAAGGTAACTGAGTTGGCCTTCAGTTCACCTTGTGTCTAAAAACCTTCTTGTGAAAGGGACTAGAAATACAGTGTGAATTCCTTAAGTTGTAAACCTATGTCACACTAAAGAAAGGAAAGGAATTATAAAAGACCTCTCTGAGCTCGCCTGATCTCTGCTACTGAAACTAGACTATAGTTAGGTTATAACCGCTTTTCCATTTGAAATGTCACCATTTACATTGTTTTTCCACTTGTTACATTCTGTGACTGTTCAGAGTGCTCTGTGTGACAACGTGTTATGCCTATTAATAATCACAGAACACAACAAATCCCCGTCACCTGCTTTTACAGGGAGGCAGAGTCACTTCTTCATGTAATGAAAATTACCCAGAAAAAACACATAGTGCACATTTCTAGAGTTTAAGACAGCAGGAAGATTTTCTTTTAGGATTAAGCTTTATCTGACAACCAAGCTGGTAATATTGAATCCTCCTGAAATCTGACATCAAAAATTCAAGACTGGGTACCATTACCCTAGTCAAGCACTTGTCTTGGCAACTGCTGAGAGGTGTGGGAGTTTGACATCTTGTTCACCTGAAAGTGTATCTGTAAAGTCACTGCCAATGTACAGGAGACTGAGGTCTGGGTTACAATCTGAGACATTTTTCTCTTGCCTCTTCCTGTGACAGAGTTTGTACCCCCACTGGCCCGTCCTTCCCTGTGGTTTGTCTCTCTCCTTGTCTCCCTACAAACCAGCTTTTCAGGAGGATTTCTGCTCCTCCACCTGATGCTTCCTTTCCTCCCTGCTCTCAAGAGCCCTTTTCCTGGCTGAGCACTGTGATTTCTCCTTGCCTGAAAACGTGGCTCAGGGAGCTGACTGGCACAGCTGCTGGTGGGAGTCAGGCTGGATAACCCCTGCTGCTGCACTTGCCCATCAGCGTGAGTAAGACTGATGGGAGATGCACAGCCCAGTAATCCCACAGCTAACGAGATCCAAAATGTCTCTACTTCCTTTCCACAGCAAGGGCCTTCTCTGTATCCCTTTAATGCACAGCTCCTGGATGCTCTTTATGTTTGCAAGGTATTCAGTCCATTATCTGCTATTAAAAAAAGAAAAAAAATTTTTAAAAAATTAAAAAAAAAAAAAAAAAGGCAGAAACTGCATTGCTGTTTTTTAACTGCTTAAACAGTTTCTCATCACTCAGATCTAGACTTGGTGCAACTCTTGCTCTGCTTGTGTGAGACCTTCTACAGTAATTTCTTGCCTTGATTATTATCCCAATCTGGGCATAAAAGAAAAATGCTCTTCCTCACAGGGCTAATTAGCAGTATTGCTTGGCTGTCCCCAGCGAGCGGACCTGCCTTTGTCTGCAGAAGTCTTAAAATAGTAGAGAAAGTGAAACTCCTTGTGTTAAAAAGCTGAAGATTTGCCATGTTGAATTCACGCCCTCTCCCCATCTGCCAAGAAGAGCTTAACAGGGATGTTTCTGAGTGCAGCTGGAAAAGGATGCCTGGCTGCCATTCATTGCTTTGTTCCACGGGTTTGCAGTGGAGGGGCTGCTGGATGTGGGAAATGTGCAGGGGTTATCCAGTGATGGCTCCAAGGCAGGAAACCAAGGGGAGGGGGCTGGTGTCCCCATCAGCAAAGCTCTCCCACTGGCACCACTTTTGCCCCCTTCTTTGATGCTCCAGCACAGAGAAGCAGCACTCACGGTGGCTTCTGTTAAAATGAACGGGATACCGGAACAAGCCATAGAAGAGCTGGAACATGGTTTGCCTTGGAAAATAATCTCACCGGGGCAGTGAAATTTGAGCCCTCCAGGGGCTGACACAGACAGATTTGTATGTCACAACAGCAGCTTGAGCTAGGGTCGGGTCTGAAGCAACTGTGTCTGCACCATGTCTGTTACAATCCCCAGCCTCTAAAATGAAGCTTGATTGTTTGTTTTGCTTTTCTTTTCTTAATATGCCTCTGACAGGTCAGCTAACACAACCCCTGAGAGACAGAGTACTTTAATACAGTAGGGCCATTCTGATTGCTGCCACATCTCATTAATAACTCGTTGCCCTGCTATTGTGACTCCAATTTCACAGCTCCCATTTGCACTCCCTCTGGTTAATCAAATCCATTTTTAGCTTGCTGATCTTAATTGGTCATTTATTATGGCTCTGTCTATTTGATGGACACTGATTTCACCTCAATACCAATGCTTCTATCCCACAGCCTCTCTACCAGCAGCTGGCAAAACTAAAATCAATGAGAATTAAGTTTGAAGCTGGTTTGAAATCAGAGGCATTGCTCTAATTGATCCACTTTAATTGTTAATTGTCTCAGCCTCCTGAAGCCAGTGCTTCCATGCATCGGTACCCCCTTGAGGGATGCACAAGGTTGTGCTGCCCCAGCCCTGGCAGGCGTACACCTGAGGGATCAGAGCAGCCCAGAGCTGCAGCCCCCATGACCTCCAGCTCAGGAACAGCACACCCACTACCTGGCAGCGTATCCACCTGTGTCTATCACCAGCAGAGCCTGCAAGAGGATGCCTGGAGAGGACAAGAAAGCAGGGAGCTGGGCTGCTCCCTCTGAGCTTCCATGGGGAAACACAACCTGTCCACCCCAGAACCCAGGACTGTCAGCGACTACAGCAAATGCACTTAGCACCAGAAAAATGATGTCCATGGCCAGCGGCCCAGAGGGCACCAGGCTCTGCTACCCCTGTAAGCACAAAAAGAAGTGTCATGCCTGTGTGGGTACAGCTGTTGTGGTTTGATCATGTGAGCAGAATGAGGCTTTGTAGGGACAGCCAGTATCTTCCGTGGCTTGAGTGATGTTGCTGGGGACAAGACCCTGGAGGCCACTTGCTTGTCCCCAGCAAAGCTGCAGCAGAAAACAGCAGGCCATGGCTTGCACTGGTAGAGGATGTCACTGTCCCTGTGTGCAGTGACACTGGAGTGGCAGGGGCAAGGCTGGGTGTCCGTGTGCCACCACATGGGCTGCACTGGCTACAGGCAGCTGGGATGTGGCTAGTGCCACTGGGGATTTGCTGCTCCATGAAATCCTCTGAGTTCAGAGGGGTGATGGCACAGAGCTGGGCCCCGTGTGTGGTGACGCCAGGATGATTTTTTGCTTTTTTATATACCCCTCTTATATACCTTTTTCATCTACCCTTTCATACAGCTTTCATGTATCCTTAGTGCTTTTAGCCCACATACTTGTAATTCCCCAAGTCAGATAACCAGCTCAGACCCAAAGTTCTGTTAAGCCAAGAGACCAAACATCTTGGAAGCCTCGCAGTGGGGGTTCAGAAAGCCCCAGGCACCAAGGTCCTCTCCAGAACACATTCTGTAAACTAAGATAGGCCCATCCAGGGGGAATGTTCCTCAGGATGGAGGCTTCTCTAGAGCCTCTCATTAGGGCATCTTTGATAGATATGCTAATTTTTAAGGCCTATGACTGTACACGTGAATCATCGTGTGTGTGCATTTTTGGTGTGCATTCTGGGGTGCATCTCGGTGCATTTTCTACCTGGATGTGGTTCACCTGAGGATCCTTAAATAAATACCGAGATAAAAACCTTTCTTCCCTTCTAACCGTGTCTGGCTTTTAATTTCAAGCCCAGGGAAAGGCAACAGTGGGGGGGGCTGTACATCTCCTACAGGGCACTAGGAAATGAGGGGAGTGAGGGGAAAGCAAGAGCCTGCACTGGAAGAATCTTATATAAACAAATTTTGAGTCCCAGACCAGTCCATTTGTGACTCTGCTTTTCCATATGCACCTGCACAGGGTAAGAGAGCTCTGGGACGTGTTCCTCAGGGGTCTGAGCAGGGCCCTGAGGGTTTCTGGGGAGGTACAACTCTAATTACCTACTCACCATCCCACTTTCTTCTGCCACCCAAGTCCCCTTGCCTGCATGCTGAGTCCCAGGGACTCCTGCATTTGCAGTGTGAGCAGCAGGTCTGAGGGAGTCACACTGCCCTGTGCATTTCCTGTAGGTAGAAAATCGCTTTCTGTTGTGCAAACCCAGGGCGTTTCCTGGATCATACCCCTTCATATGAGCTTTGCCCTCTGTCAAACATGTGATTGGTGAATGACTACAAACTTTAGGTGTGATTTGCAGGTTTTGCTTGGTCCTTAATGCTGCAAGAGCCCAAATTACTAATTGATATCAAAATTATATACATATATAAAAAAACAGCAATATCTAGGTGATGACATTAAGTTGTTACTGGTAGATTATTTCCTGTACCAAAATCAAAGGAACTGGGACCCATATTTACCATTCCAATATCCAGGCTTGAAACGTAAAGGAGAATGGATGTAGCAATAAAGGCTGTTGGATTTTCCAAATCAGAGATGGAATTCAGTTAAATTACAGTTTCAGCTCCTTGCCCTTCCTGGAGACAGTCCACTGGGAAAACTAAAAAAATCAGCCCCTTCATCCCGATGCACAGAAAAATAGTTCCGACCAATAGTGAGCCTGCAAGACAGAGTGAAAATGCCGGGGAGCCAGGAGGAGGGGAACAAAGCAGATCCAAGATGAGATGAGCTGGTAATATTTCTCTCTCAATAGCTTTTCCAGGACAGAGAGACTGAGCAGGCTGAGAGACTGACTTTTCTGATTCCCTGACCTCTGTCAGGGCATCAGAAATTTAATATCTTCCCCTCTGTACATCTTAAATTTTCATCTGAGCATTTTGCTGTTAGCATTTTTCCATGTTGACAGCTATATTTCTGGAACACTTCTAGCAGATACCTGAGCACTTTGGAAAAAACCCCCTGGCCACACAGGTCTTAAAATACATCCAACTTTTCTAACTAGTGGAACGGTTTGCTAACGTGGATGGAGAATTTCTTTAAAGAGCAGAGAAGGTGATAACAATAATAGGGGAAAAAAATCTTGGAATGTGCCAAGGTCAGACCGTAATGATCCGATGAAATCTGACCCTGGATAAGACATGGAAATATCAGGTATTATACCTGGGGCTAATCACTCTTATTATAGCTTTCCTGTAGTTCTTCCTAAGAATGGAACAAATGTGTGGACTTAGGTTACCTGACACTGAATTTCAAAGCATGCAGGGGAATCTGTAACTGCCTTCTTAAACGGCCTGATGTATTACTCCTGTCAAAGGAATAATTACAATGCACAGGGGGCATCCATGCATAGGGTAGGCTATGCTCAGGGCTCAGAGGCTTTCAGAGCAGATATTTTTCAAGTGCTCCTGGAGCGCCTGGGAATGCGTGTTCTGTGGGAATGTATATTCCATGGAAAGTCAATTACATTTGCTTCCCACATCTTTTGGTCCCCCAGGAGCTGCCCTAAACTTCAGCAGTGTGGAACTTTATAGTCTATGTCATATCCTCCAAGCAGCCCCAGTCTGTCAGCCTCACGGTCACACATATGAGGCACAGTCCTGGTGCCTCCAGCACAAGGTGGGCTCTTTGGTGCTCACCTGCCTCCGTATGACTCATTCCTATCATGGATAAAATGCCCCCTGGCAGTGGAAACCTGCTGAGATAGGTTTCAGAAGCATTGCCCGGGAGGCAGCTCCCTGCCCCTCACGGTGACGTGCAGCCCCCTGCGACACAGGGGTGACCTGGGTGTGACCGCGTCAGGCCACCACCAGCCACGTGCACCACTGACGGTGGCTGTGGTGTCCACAGCCTCACTGGAGCTGGGCAGTGAGAAGCTGAGCTTCTCCCTTTGGTCGGGAGAAAGTGCTGGACCCTCCGCAGCAGCCGGAGGAGCCGGGTGACCTATGGCTGCCTCGTAAACATTCCTGCACGTCATCGCCTGTTTGCACACATTGGGCATGACTGTTTCCAATGAGATGCCATCTGGAATAAAGGCAACTTCAAGCACGTATTTGAGCATTCAGACATGTTTAGAAAGCAGACAGGAGCGTGGACGTTAACGTTCAGATATTTCCCAAGCTCATATACCTAGGAGCCAAATGCTCCAGCTAAACAGATTGTGCCCTATTAAATCAAAAGAGTGCATTGACAAAAGCTTAGCCCACAAGTTGTCATCTAGGTCATGGTTACACAACAGTGTGTACAGCGGCTATGGATATTCTCCCAGCATTCTTAATGAAAACATTAATGCCTTCCTACCTTCCTTGCCTGTTTCAAGGAAATATGGATTAGTTTCACAGGAGGGCAAATGGTGCAACAAGATGCCAGGCTCTCTGTTCGGAGTGGTCTTTTGCCCTGGGGTGCTTCTGTGCTCACACAGAGCACCAAATGCAGATGGGGTCCTTACCTACCTTTGAATAACCCCAAAAAATAGCTATGATAATCTATCAGCTCCTTGAAAATTGATATGTGAATGTGCTGGTTTTGGCTGGGGTGGAGTTAACTTTCTTCTCAGTGGCTGGTGTGGGCTGTGTTTTGGATTTGTGCTGAGCACAGGGTCAGTAATACAGAGATGTTTTTGTTACTGCTGAGCAGGGCTTGCACAGAGCCAAGGCCTTTTCTGCTTTTCATTCTGGCCTTGCTGGTGAGAGGGCTGGAGGTGCCTGGGAATTTGGGAGGAGACACACCCAGGACAGGTGACCCCAACTGACCAAAGGCACCTCTCACATGACATCAGTGGGGGGACATTTGGAGTGATGGTGTTTGTCTTCCCAAGTCACTGTTCTGTGTGATGGGGCCCCGCTATCCTGGAGGTGGCTGAACCTCTGCTTGCCCATTCCTTGTTTTGCTTTCCTTGTGTGCACAGCTTTCCCTATTAAACTGTCTTTATCTCAACCCTTGAGTTTTCCAGCTTTTGCTCTTCTGATTCTGTCCCAGTCCTGCTGCTGGAGGAGTGAGTGAGCGGCTGTGTGGGGCTTGGCTGTTGGCTGGGGTTAAACCACGACAGTGAGCTGAAGTCAAAATATATTAACCAAATTCTCAGGTAGACTAAAGCCATTTTAAGTCACTATGGCAACAGAAAGGGCTTCGTAATTACAGCAAATTATATTTACAGTCGCTTCAGGGAAATGTTCTTAGACCTCTCTTCTCCAGTTAATTGATGGACATTTAACTTAAAATATTGAACACTGTTGCAAAGACTGCAATAGATTTTCCTTCTTTGTATATTCATAGCTGCCAACTAAGCTGCCATCTAGTTTTCTTATTTTCTGGACCCTTGGATATTTTCCTGTGCAGGTACATTTAAGCTTCTTAAGGTACATTCCTCTGGGAATGGACTTGCTCTTTTTAGCAGATCTTTCAGAGATGCCTGGTGTTTACAGGCAGCAAAACATTGCTGTGGTGCAAAAAAAGGAGAAGGTGGCAGTCTTTGTCAGAGAGAAAGGCTAAAGAACATAAGCTTTTCATGGATACCTTGCAGAGGAACATGTTTTGGTATATTTATCCAAATTTATATAGTGCTTTCTGTCAAGGTATCTAAGCATTACATAATGGGTTTAAAACAAGAGCAGTGGCCTGGGACTGTCATTTAAAGCTACTTAGGTTTTGAAGGCTCAGCCTTACCCCATCCCTCTTTGGGGGAGAAGAAGCAGTGCAGCGCACATTGATTTAGAAGTGGCATTAAAAAATCGAGGAGCCACTTTCGAGCCATTCGCAGCCAGATGCTGCCCCTGGTTTGCCAAAGCCAGGTTGGCTTGGTGCATGCAGTGGTCACCCCACAAACCTCTAACTCAGTAGAGTAGGTCTGGCCCTCATGGAGCAGTGCAGGGAAGAGATAGACATGAATTGGGATGTGTTCTCACGGGAGCACCACAGGGAATTTCTTTATCCTCTTTTCATACTCCAAGCGGCTCTTCAGTTCTGCTTCTCCTCCTGGCTGGGGCAGGAGGAGAAGGCATGGGCCACCACACAGTGGGGCTTGCTGTCCCCACAGCACTTGGCCAGCCAAATACATCTGCTCATTTCCTTTGCACTGCTCTCAGGAATCTGCTCTCTGGTTAAGCAAGCCCCCAGGTCCAATCCCGAACAGAAACATTAGGCTTTTCTTTCCCCATTCAGAGAAAAATCCTTTCAACATTTGCATCTCCTGAAGGCTCATGCACCACTCACCTTTCACTCCTCAATAACTGGAGCAGAACAAGCTCTCTTTCCTCGCAAAGTATCATCTCCAGCAGCTGGCCAAGTTTCATTGTCCTTTTCTGGATTTTATCCAGCTTTTCAGCAGCCTTTAAAGCAGCACAGCTTTGGGCCTGGCACACAAACTTCTCATGCCCAGGCCCCTTGGCACAGCTGGTGCTCTACTACTGCTCCCTGGCACAGCCAAAAGTGTCAATGACCCTCTTCACCACTGCATCCCATCAATCCCCCGTTACCCTTCCTGGTCCTGTGTCCCTCACTAACGCAGAGACATGGAAAAAAGGTGGGTTTTTTTTTTTCCCCTTCTGAAAATGCTTGTTGATCAAAACCACACAGACTAAGACTGGAACCAGAGAAAACAGAACATTTCTACGCAACTGAAATTTTAAGCAGGAAGTAGCTGCCCCTCACCCCAATTCCTCCACTTTTCTCCTTTCACGTAAATAAAGTTGTATGTGGCCCTTTGATTTACCTGAGTTTAATATGACTGCAGCAATAAATTATATTTTTCACCCAGAGTGATGGATTCCATAATCCACACCCCTTTTCACTGTTTAGTTGGTAAAACCACAGCATGACTTCAAGGCAGTTGAAAGAATTTGTGCAGGAGGGGGAGTTGATCCTGCAGAAATGACGCTGAAACATTGTTTTTTCTTTCCACTTTATAATTAAATTAAGCAACGCAGCATTAACTGCATTTCCTGCATGGTGGATTTCGTCTGTCCATTCCTAATTAAAATGCAGTTCATTAAATGGGATGTACTTACTGTATAGATTAACTAAGTGGCCCATCGTTTTCATTCTATACTCTATTATACATTTATTATACATAGGTGTATCTAATTGTATGTAGTTCCTGGTAGGTTCCTGTTCCTCTGAAGCTGTTATCAGCATTGATAACACCACTGAACAGCAGTGGGTTACATTCATCACATAGCCAGGCTGTAATTCTTTTAGGACGTGGTCTTTGTGCTTTGTCCTAAACCCACTCTCACACCGAAGCCTTACAGGCCGTAGCATCACCCCCAGCTCAGCCAGCAGACCCCCAGCCCGCTGGGATTTTGGGGTTCAGGGGCCCAATGCCTCCCAGAAGCTTGAGCAGAAAAATATTACAGAGTTGAAAAACCTGCCCGAATAATAAAAAGAAGTCATGAGCTTTGTTTGCCAGGTGTAGGTGCCTCTCCAAGCTGATGCAGCTGAGCGCGCAGCCTCCAAGTGCTGGCTGTAGCTTTTGCCACAGGAATAAAATAATTTTGTGGTATTAATAAAACCATTTGATGGGAGTAGAGGACTCTCAGGTGACAATGAGCTTTCCTGGAGGAATCTTTCTGTTCACAGGTGGAGATGGAGCTCTTTTTGCTTCCTTCCTCCTTGGCTTTCCTAGCAGTGTGGGACTTGCGACCCTGGGATCACAGAATCACAGAAGGTTTGAGTTCCAGGGGAATTTTTAAACACCATTCAGGCCAACCCCTGCAATGATCAGGAATGTCTTCCACTCAGTGTTGCAGTGAGGGTTCTGGCAGGAGTGTCCACAGGAGCTTGCTGCAGGAAAGGCTCCAGCTTTGCCCTGCAATGTCACCATGCTTGAAAACACATCGAGAAATGTTTTTCTTTCACTTTATTTTTTTCAGGAATTAATTTGCCGAGAACCAAGGGAAATAGTTACATCTAACATGGTGAGCCTTAGGAAGTGGAGCAGCATTGGGAACTGGGCTCATACGGGGCTTGAATTTCAGCTCTTTCTTGAGATTCTCTTCCAAAGTCAGCACTGCTTTTCATCCCTGTTCTCTTTTTCTGCTTCCCACCTTGCAGGGCAGCCCTGCTGAGGGCAGGGCCCTTCTGCAGCACAGTGTCCTGTCCTTGCATGTGCTGCGTGGCCTGGGCCAGCCCAAGGCACCCTGAGGACAGAGTTTGCCCCACACTTGCTACCCCTTGTCCCACTGCCCCCAGTGGTGCCCCAGGAGCCTTGTGCCGCTGGGATAGGCAGTCCCACGGACCTTCTCTCTAGAGAAGGAAAAAGTTGTTTGGGATCACAGTCAAAAGTGCAGAACTAGCACAGGGGGAAGAATCAGAGTTCTGCTCTGAACCTCCACATCTGCTCTGCTGTGAGCACAAATCAGTTTTAATACAAAGCATCAGTCATAGCCAAGCCCTGCTACATAAAATATCTCTGCATACAGCCACAATTCTTCAATCTTAATGACGTCTTGCACAGGAAAGCTGTTCCACTTCTGCTCAGCCAAGAGCAGGGAGGTGGAGATGAACATTAGATTGGCAAGCCCCAATAAATTGGACTTTTTTTACAGTCATCCTGCATCAGGCAGGTACATGGCTGTAGCTAAGGGGCTTTCAGCAATCCCTGCAGATTTAGAAAGCCTGGAGAAAAGTCTATGGATCTCAACACTGTTATTATTTCTCTCCCTGAATATATCCCTGAATAATATCCTTTCGTGAATATTATTACAACTGTGCCAAAGATGCAGAGTTGGAGGTTAAAATCCACTTTGTGTTTGGTGCTATCCAGATACAGTAGAAATGAACCTTGCCTCAAAGAGACTGGGTCATTTTAGGTGCTTTTGTAGCAGGATGCTGCCCAAGTAGAACAAGTTCAGAAGGGCTGTAGCTAATTTAAAACAAAATGCTGAGGGTTTTCTAGAGGGCACTCATATTCTGGGGGCTGAAGGACTCAGGCACAGAATCCATAAATAGGAAGCCAGTGTTTTCCTACTTCTCCCCTGCTCCTGCTTGTGACAACTGCTGCATCTCTATCCCTGTGTCACGGATCTTCCAGGAGGAGGAGTACTGGGGAGGGGCCCTGAAATTAGTGCAGTGGGAAGCTCTTTTCCACCAAGATGAAAGAGGCTGATGGGCCTTTATCTCAATGAAATGGTGTTTTCAGCCTTCTTTATCATGGATAGTGATTGCACAGGAAAGTTCTGTGATGGGAAAGCACCTCTTTTGATCAGCCAGCTGAAGTTCTGGGAAATGGCACATGGACACAAGGACTTCTCTATAGAATTCTTTTTTTGAAGGGGCATTTCAGAACGGCACTGCTCTTATGGGGAACAATTTTTTCTTATTTCCAATTGTAATTCACTTTTCATCAGCCCTGAAGTACTGAGGCAGCTGGACTAAATGATCATTGTAGATCCCTTCCAGCTGAAATCCTCTTCTTCTCTTCTCTTCTCTTCTCTTCTCTTCTCTTCTCTTCTCTTCTCTTCTCTTCTCTTCTCTCCTACCCTCCTCTCCCTTCCCCTTTTTCAACAGTGGTAAGACTTTTCAGACAGGAGATGCATGTCTGCTGCAAACACCCAGCCGTGGCTCCCAGTTAGCACCTCACAGGTCTGCAAGGATGATAATTTTCCTTTTGTGAAGAAATCGGGTTAGTATGACCTTTTATGAGGAAAAAGTGAGCATTAAATAATTGTGATGAGAAATGTTTGCAGCGTGGTCAGGTCTGAATTGAGCAGTGTGGGAGTCACGGCAAGCGAGTCTCCTCCTGCAGTCTGAAGCACAGAAGAGAAGGGAGAGGGAATAGGCAGCCCTGGATTCTCTCTGAGCTAAAGGAGATATTGGTTCAGGTACTCTGATGGCCTAAATTAAAGAGATGATTCACCCCTCTTAGCTGTTTTAAAGTATCACTGGGGACTTTGATGCCTTTTTAGAAACAAGATTACCAGCTGTGCATCACAGGGAGCTGGGTGAGCTGGTGGAAGATGAGGAAGCGAGGAAGATGAATGTTGCCGAGAGATTCACGCGCCAGCTGGAATGAACTCGGTGCAGGAAGAAGAAATAAAATCGCCAGCCATGAACACTGCACAGCAAACAGCATCACATCCCTTCAGGCATTCTCACACCTTCAGTGGGCACATTTTGTAAAGCTCACTCAGGTGGAAAGAATTAATGGTTTTTTGTTCTCCGCCCAAAGTCGCAGCGACAAACTGAATTATCACTCCTGGGGACAGCAGGTGAAAAATCATCTTGATTCTTTTTCCGTCTTTGCTTTTGAAACCACCTGTTTCAAAGCAAATGAAATTCTGTTTCCACTGGCCTGTGAGGAGCTTTAATGCTCCATTTGCCCTGAAAGACTGTGGCCTCTCTTCCTGTGAAAGGGAGCTCAGTGCATCTTCCCGAACTTCACCCTCAACCACACAGCCACGGGGTAAAACAGAACTAGGAAATCTGTAGGGGAAAAAAGAAAAGATTGCTGTTTGAATACTGGTGGAACACTATGGTTGATTATAATGCCTTTATGCAATGGTTTGGAAGGTACCAGAACATGACCAGCTATGGCACTGGGCTGTTTACACAGCAACACCATCTAATTGTTCAAACCAGACACAGTGCCAGGCTGTTCTACAAGAAGCTGCCCCTTTATTTAGCAATTGCTTTCAACAGCCGTATTTTCTCTGCTACTGAGATCCTGTTTAAGTCTATTAAACAGCTGATTTCTCCTGGCCCTCTTTGTCAGGCTTGATGGGGTCAGGTAATATTTCTGTCAGTCTTCTTTCACCAAGTGTTTCACCAAGTCACATCTCTTCTCCAGTAGTGTTTTATCTGGAGGATGATCAGTTAAGAAAAAAAACAAAACCCACAATAAACCAAACCCAAACCCAAAACCAAACAAAAAACCAAACCAACCAAACAAACAAAAAACCAACAACAAAAAAACCCCAAAACCCCACAACTCTAATCCACATACCACCACCACCAACCTCCCCCCCCCCAAAAAAAAAGAGGGCAAAGAAGGACTATCCAATTCTTAACTATAATCTAAGAGTGACCTTACGTAAGTGGACTGAGAGAGGAAAAAATACCCACCTCTTCTGTTCCAGCAGGACTTGCTATTAAGATACTTTGGATATCAGCTTTCATGGTCTCAAAAAAAAAAAGAACACCACCCTCTGTCTGCCATTCTGGGGTTGACTTTGCAGTTCTGGCAAGTTTTACTTGCAGCCAACTTCAGGCTAAATCACAGGTGTCTTTTCTACCCTAAGAGGAAAGTAAAGCTCAGATGCTGGATTGGGTGACACGAGGTTTGAGGCTGTGGTTTTAGGCTGATTTCAAGAGGTGCAGCTGAACTTGGGGGCAGTACAGCAGGAACTTTCTTGCTCTGTCAGGATCCTTTCTGCCTGGATTCTGAGACTGCTCCTTGCTTGTGCTTCATATTGCCCCAAAGGCAGGCAGCAGACAGCAGCTCCCACAGAAATCCTGGTTCCCTTTTCCTGGGAGAACAGCTCGAACTGGGCTAAATGTGGCCAGCTCAGGCAGGCTGCCCTTCCCCACCAAAGAAAGGGAAAGGTTGCTGAAGTACCCTGGAACTGGCAGTGCTGTGTTTATACCTGACCTCCCAACCAAGAAGGGCAAGTTGGGGACAACGTATTTCCATTGATTCCAGCAGCACTGAATATATTGAAGGAATTGCACACTATTCATGGCTTCTGTCAGCTGGGAAAGGGGTTGAATTCATGCAACAAATTATTCAGAAGAAATGGTTTGCCAGACTCTCATTATGAGCTCTACAGAACAGAGGAGTTGATACATCAGATACAATTAACTTCATGTTATAAAACCCTTTTGGGATGTAAACACTAGACCCTGCCAGCCCTACTGTACTGTAAGGGCCTGGTTGCTCCTGATTTTAACAGGAACCTGTGTCTATTCATCCTGTGTGTGTCTGCAGGGAGCAAAGCCCTTTAAAAACCTGGGAGATATTGTCCACTCTGTGTCTGAGGAGCAGAGCAACACCCCAGACCAGTGCAAGCAGAATCCCAGTGTGAGATTTGAGTATGACTAAGCATTCCTCCAAGCAGTCAGCTATCAAGCTCAAGAGCATGAACACTGAAAAGGATTTTCGATTGCGTTGCAGCCAGCAGGATTTTGCTGAAGGCAACGACAGACCAACACCTGTCTGCTTTTTGAATCAGATCCCCAATTACAAGGTCTTTGCTCAGTGCAGTCAGTAAATCTCTTCAGGACAAGACACCTGCATTCTGCTGAACGCAACATGGGGCCTGTGGCCGGGGCAGCAGTCCACAATCTGTGGGGTGAAGCAAGTGCAATTGGTTCCCAAAAATGGGAAAGCTGCAAAGCAAATTCAGCTGACACCAAAATGTCCTACGGAGTCTATGCTGTTTCACCAGATTACTCACAGCAGCTCAGAAAATCTTACTCTTGCCTTTTTTAATGCACTGTGTTGGACTGTTAATGCAAATTTATATTCTTGTCAACTTCCATCTTTTAGTCATTTCCCAGCTAAACTTCATTGGCCAATGTGAAATGTATTTTTAACTTATAGGAACCTCAGTTAAAAATAAAAATAGCAATGGAAATTTTTTCATTTTCTTAACAGCCAGGGAAATAAACATCAATTAGTTGCACTGCTCTGCACAGAAGCAATGGGAGAATAGAGAGAGATGAGTCCTGCAGCTGAGTGGGAAGCATTTCTTGAAGCAATTTGGAAGGTGAAGTTCATCGTAAGTTCTCAGAGGCCAACACTGTGTGTTCCTAAGGAAAATATATGTTGGACTTTTTCAGTATCTATTGCTATAATTTATTCAGAAGGAAGTTTTTAGTGCTTTTAAGGTAAATGCTGATTTTAGCGTAATTCCATTTGATTAACCGAACCCCAAATGATGTTTGCATTAGCAATTAGCAAAAGAGAGACTCAAATCACTGCCATCATTCCCTGAACTCTCACACAAAGGACACTTAATAACGTATCACTTCCTGAGAAGGAAAAGAAAAAAGCATTAAAGGAAAGAAAACCAAGAGGCATCCTGCTGAGATAAGCATCATTCCTCTCAGACTTGCTTTCTTCTTTTTAGAACAGCAACTCTGATGGTGACCATTAGAATAACCTGCAGTGGTGGTTTAGTTGCCCAGCCTGTTTAACAGCAGGGATCAGATTTGCTTCACACCTACACTCATGGCAAAGTGGGGAAAATGCTCTGTAAAACACTGCTTACAACTACTGGTAATACACAGCCATCATTTTGTGCTGCCAGCGCAGGGCTGGTTCCAGAAACAGCTGAGATTTTGGCTGTGATGTACCTGCTCACAGCAGCCTTGGGAAAAGGAAGGTTCCAAAAGGTATCACTGTGTTCTCTCAAATGTCAGAAGTGCCCAACATAAGCAACTCATGTTGAAATAAGAAGTGGAGGGCCAAGCTAAAATAAGGAGGAGGTCAGGGTGCATCCCCAAGCTCTAATGTGGTTTAGAAATATTATCAGCTGTTAAGAAGCATCCAGTTCATGCAGCTTTTACAAATGCAAATTAGGTTTTGCAACCAGGAGCACTTGTGAACGCAGCAGCAAGAGGACCATGCAATTGTCAAACCTGAATTACTCGCACCAAGTAAAAGCGAGGCAGGGAACAGTCTCCCTGTATTGAGCAGGCTGAATAAGCAACTGCGGGTTTAGTTTTTCTCAGGGACCAAAGTTCTCTTGCAAAGGAGCTCCTGTGGTTGTGCATGTGGGCTGGTGCACGTTTGAGCAGATACTGGAAAGGAGGCAGAAGTGGAAGCACTGAAATCCACAGCAAGAGGCAGAAGTAGTTTTGGAGCAGAGTCCAAGTGAACAATAAGGAAAAAGAGAAGGGCTCTGTGATTGCTGGAGAAGCTGAGAGTAGAGAATGTCAAGAATTAGGCTTTCCTCCTAAATCCCACTGAGATACCCTTTTCCCCATGGAAAGTCACTGTGATACTTTTAAACAGAGGTAAGAGGGCAGAGCCATGGAAACTTGGTGACTTGCAAGGAGATGCCTGGAGGTGGTGGCTGTTTCCTGGGCCTCCTCCTCTCATGATGGCTGTGCTAAATTTAAATTGAGTGCAAGCCTGCACCAGGGTCAGGAAAATGAGCAAGGGAAGAGATCCCACCATCCCCTCAGAGGTGCCTGGTGTCAGGCACACATCAAAATCAGGAGGTCATGTGCTTTAACATCTGCAGAAGTCTTAACTGGCACTGCTAATTGAATCTGAAGGGTTTTTTTAATTCAGCTACGCAGATTACACAGAGATTTGCAGGAGAAAGCTGCTGCTTGGCCTTAACAAATGAGAGGTGCAGTAAGAACTGGGGTGCAGGTGAGACAGTGGCTGGTGAGTTAGTGGGTCTCCCAAGAACTTCACAGGTTCCATTGCAGGATTTGAGATCCAGCATTTGGCTCCTCAGCATTTGTAATTCTCCGTGTGGAGTCTACATCCACATCTGCCTCAACCTGCCCATCAGGTTTGTGCCCTGCTACAATTGAAGTGGAAGTTTTAAATCATAGTTCAGTCAGGCTTTCCAGCCATTTCCAACCTGTCCTAGGGGAAATAACCACAGGAGATGGGATCTGTAGGGATTTTTGCCCGGAATAAATTGTGGCTCAATAAAATGCCTAACAGGAAAAAGCATTAAAAGAAAATGTTTGCCACGGTAAAAATCAAGTACCCGTGATTTAGCAGGTAACAGATTTAATGCTGCCTGTGTGTGAACTTTACTGTACTCTCCCCCACCCCACAGGAGTGGTTGATTGCAATGTCATAAATTGCTTTTTTCTACGGTACTTATGTCTCTCTTATGGAGGAAATTTGATTTTCTAACCGCATAATATTTAACTATAATATGTTGTTAATGTGAATTCCTTCTAAGCAGCCTGGTTGGCAAATGTTGAGAATTTGAGAGTGGCTGTATTTGGGATGCTTGAACTGCAAAAGTTTGTGTGCTGCCTAATTTTCTTTGCATGTAGCAGAACGCAGCAAGAAGTATTTTTGCAGTATAGAGTACAGAGTGTTATTGGGGCGGGGGGTGGGGACTAATTCTAGGCTGGGTCTGTTGAAATCAGTTCCTTCAGGAAGGGAATCTGCGAGGGACAGCCAAAACATGGCACTGCATCATGATGTTCCATGCACATTTCATGCAGGACCCACATGGCCAGGCCACCGCAGGGTGGCCACAAGAGAGGAGGGTCTGGCAGCTGCCAGAGGGGCAGTGCCAGTGTAGGCAGCTGCTTCCATCTCCTGCTCCAAGCTCTGGGAGCACCTGAGCTCCCAAGCCACCAGCACTGGGGCCTCGGAGAGGTGGGGATGTCAAGGTCGATGCACTGAAGCGCCGAGCAAAGAGGAAATAGAAACTGTTTGAGGGTTACTGAATCTGAAGTTAAAGAATGGCAGCAGGGGCAGCCACAGTCACAAATCTCTCTTTGGACTGGTCCAAAGCACTTAGATCCAAAGCAGTCCCTCCACGTGGGGTGCACTATAAATATCCACTAATTGCCTCTGACATGAAAGAACGGGGACTTGTGGTGATCCATTTGCAAAGGCAAAGAATCCTGTTTGGCTTTGTGGAGAAAGCAGCTGAAAGCGCAAAGGAAGGGAAGCTGGTGCTGTTGTCAGTCCCTGCTGTGCGCCTTCCACGCAGCTCTGTGAAGTTCCAGGATGGATTGCCTCGTCACACCACTGCAAGAGTAGGCCAGGTCCAAGGAGGGCAAATCCTTCAGGTCCCACTTCAAACTGGAGCTGTTTGATGTTAAACTGAAAGGAAAAAAATTTGTGTTAAAAGGAAGATCAAATGACCCCTCCACCCTTCTGCCAGAGGAGGCAGCACTATGGAATATTTTTAGGTTTTTGAAATTTAATGGTTTGCACTTCATGATTTTCTGTGGAGAAGAGAGTGAAATGGGGAAAAAAATCTTCCTTAGGCTTTCATTCCCATGTGTCATAGCAAGCCTCTTCCCATGCTTTACATCACAGAATACAGAACAATGTAGGTTGGCCCAGAGAAGCCCAAGTCTGACTCCCTACTCTGAGCAGGTCCAATTACATGGGTTTGCTCAGGGCCATGCTCAGCTGAGGTTTGAGTATCTGCAGGGATGGCAATCCCACAGTCCCTCTGCTCCCTGTTCCAGCACGTATTGTGAAAAATCCATTGCCCTATTAAATGGAGAGTCACAGAAATAAAGATTTTCAACCACGGCATTTTCCCATAAAAATGTTGAATCCATATTTTCTCCCATGATGTCAGAATATTAAAAACAAAATCGGGAAACAATAGCAGATGCAATAAAATATTCCAAAATGAAGTGTGAAACATTTTCACTGTGTGCTTTTTGTCAGAACCACATGGTTCTCACAAGGTTTTCCCAGCTTTGACAGAAAGGAGTGTTCTTGGGTGTTGTTGCCTGGTCTAAATCTTTCCAGTCAGCTCTAACTAGAACTTTGGATAATGTTGCTGCGTGATGGGGTCCTGGCACACAGCCCAGAGCCGTCCTCCTTGCTTGGGCTCTGGAATAAGAGCTGGTGATGACATGTTTGATTCTTTAACCCCTGTACTGGCTTCTCTGCCATTGAAAAGTCTCTAAACCAAACACACTGCTCGGGGAATTCCAGGACTGGGAGACTGCTCCATGCACTGTGGTTTTCTTTGCTTTGGCAGGCACGCTTCTATGTGCAGTGCTGCTGCTGTTTACAGCTCGATATGTTCGTCTGGCATTGCTGTCTTCTTTCATTGTTGCACACTTTGATTTTAGTGACTGGATGAAGTTTTCTGGTTTGCTTTCATCGTTCCTAGGTCTTTCAAAAGGTCTTGGTATTGATTAAAAGATGGGTAAACTACTTCAAAGGCTTCTTAAAGACCTAAGCACAGGTTTTAAGCACTCATCTCCCACTGGTGGAGTTCTCCACACTGGTGGAGTTCTGTGGTGAAACTGCTGTGGCACATCTGAGTCCAGGTGCGCAGAGAACTCCTCAGAGGCTGAGGGGAAGGAAGATGCCTCACCTGAGCATTTTGCAGGTTGTTCCCCTACGGAAATGGTTTTTTGATCACAAGAAGAGCAAACCACTTCATGTCAAGGACTCTGACCTTCCTTGGGGGGTCAGTGATGGAGCCTGCCCAAAGGTTTTCCTATGCAGAGCAGAAGAAAGTATAAATACCATATAAATACCACTGCACAAATTGCATATCGCACCGTTTATCTCCCCTTAATTTGGCAACCTTCAATACAGCGAGGTGTCAGCTGGAGGAACCCACAGGAAGGGCAGCCTGAGAACTGCTTTTAGAGGCAGGGCAATCTACCAGCCCTCTGCACTCAAAACTTCTGAGCCTTGCCCCTGAAAGCTGGGTTATTTAAATCCTTACACGGATAGAGAGCCCTTCTGTTCTGCCTCCTGGCACTCATTTCACAGTTTCAAGCCTTTTCACTCCATTTCATTAAAGAAGAAGGAAAAGGAGGAGAAGGAGAAAGTGAAGGAGAAGGAGAAGTGAGAAGGAGAACAGCACAAGCTGAGATTCTGGTCCCGCACAGAATCGATTTATTCCTCCATGTGAATATGTGTACATGCCTGTATGTATACATGCACATATATAAACAAATACAGACATATTGTACATTTGCACATAAATATAGGTACATAAATAGATATTTATAAGACAAATAAATATAGGAAGGTATAAATACAAATATATATATATATATTTATATTTATGACTTATTTCCAAGAAGAACTGTCCATATTCAAAGCTGGTCTGTTTCCACAGAGCAGCTCCTGTACAATTCCAGCACCTGGCTTTCTGAGCACAGATGTCTGCTTTACAGATGAAGGAGCTGGCTCGACCACGAGTTTTGTCCTGGAGCTGAGAATAAACCTACTTTTCCCAAGTTGCCTTCCAGGGCATTTTTCTGCTACTCAGCTCTGCCTCCTGGTGTGCTCTTGCTTTGACTTGAATGAACAAAATGATACCAGCATTCCTCCGGGTGGGAAATAGCCATGCTGAGGGCTATCAGACTCAGGGCACTTGTGCAGATAGAGCTACAAGAGTAAACAGATCAAGTTTTCCCATCTTTTCTCCTTCATGGCATTGGCATTTGGTCAGGACACAGCACCCTAGGCCACTCCTGTGTACAAGTGGAGTAGAAATATGATGCACATCTTTTACCCACACGGATTTTTCTACCAACAATAAAACAAATGCATCACTCAATGGCTTTACCATCTATTATTGGCCTTTGCAGTTGTTAGTGGTTTTTCTAATGTATGAAAAATAAGTGATCTGTTCAGGTGAGTTGGTCTTTAACTGCTTTCCTCATTTGTTAGACACAAGTCCCTGGAGAGAAAGAGCTCACAACTCCCAGACTCCGCTGTTCATGCCATTGGCAACCAAGGAAGCTGCAGGTCACCTCCTGTAAACATTTATGTGGCTACACAAATGAGAAGAGCACAAAGTAGCAGAAGTCCAGAGTAGCTCTAGGAATAAAGGTCATGCAACAGCTATCCTGCATTATTAATACAATCTACACCTGAGGTCGAGCTGGTAAAGAAACCTGGTCTGACTGTGAGTGTGGGGTTGTAGGTGAGAAGGGGCTTCAGTCCCAGCTCAGGTGGTGCGAGAGTGACTTGAGAGTGGCTCCTGGATGGTCAGACAGGAAGTTTCCTTAACATGAGAATGGCTCCCTGGAGCCTCCAGCCCCTGACCCACAGCTGGGCTGATGCCAACACTAGATCATGGCTTTGCCTGTGTCTTGGCAGCCTCTATGGCAGGCAGTCCCCATCTCTGTGGAGATCTGCAGCTTGGTTACGCCACCCTCTCAGGAAGATGCCAAAGTAATCATCCCAAATGTAAGAGCTGGCACCTTGGTCAGCTCCTGTTGTCAGAAGAGGTGTGTTCCATTTCTCCCTGGGGGCTAAATGGGCAGAGACACTGGAGAGCACACAGGACTTAGGCAAAACTCAGGGTGAGGCTGTGTAAAAGGGGAGGACAAAGCTGGTTTTAAACCAGACACGTTTCTATTGCTCTCCCGTTCTTCAACACTCACAAGCATCTATTCATGGCTGCCCAGGATTCCTTGTGGTGACACAGAAGATTTGAAACAACAGATTCCAAGTCTCCTGATACCACCCATGGTACTGTGTGACTGTTACTTTTACAGCCCAAGCCAGACCTCAGTTGGCTTCAGCAACCGAGGGAGAAGTCACACCACTGGTGTTCCAGCACCAGTGTGCACCCAGCAGTCCTCACAGTTCCACCTGCTGCCAGTTCCCAGAAATGGTCTGTGTTCCATTCTGGATGGCACAGCTGCTCTCTTGACTTGCTGCATATCTGCCATTCCCTGACTTGTGCTCTGCTGCTTCTTCTGGCACTTCCACATATGTGCTCTCCCACAAGAAACTGTCAAGTTCCCTTTGCAAACCTCCTCAGGCCTGGAACGTTTTACTTACTTGGACAAGACAGCTCTTCTCCTATTAAAAAATTTTAAAAAAACCAAACCCAGGAGAGTCAGAGACAGTTAAATTAGTGCATGAATCCAACTGACCTGCGGAAATCTGTATGAATGATGATCCTACACACTGTCACTACCCAGCTCCTCTCTGCTGTGGTGCTTGTTGGTGTCTGTTGCATACCTGGAGGAAAATTCCTGAGTCACAGGCAGAGCAAAGGAAACAAGACCCCTGCACTGGGCAGGAGGGATGACAACAACTTGTTGTTCCTTTGTGGACCTGCTGTGCTCTTTGTCACTTCAGGAATGCCATGGAAATCCAAGTCCTGGGCTTGTACACATTGGTGGTCAGGGGGCAATCCAGGCTTCTCTTGGTTTTTTCCTGTGCTGTGTAACAGAGCTGGGAGAGAGCAGAGGATGAAGAACTCCCAGATGAGAGGGAGAACTCCCAGCATCACTTCAAAGGTGCCTGTTGTGAACTTTGGAGCCCTGCACTGTGCAGGTAGCTGCTGGCTCACACTGCACTAGGGGGTGCACAGCCACTCTGCCTGTCCCTGGCTCTTCTCTCCATAGGACTGATTAGGGACACATTCTCATTCTTAATCTCCTTTCAGGTCATAAGGTTAGTTCTGCCCTGACAAAGATTTGGCTGGCTGCCGCGGTGTGACCCCTTGCCCGTGAGGGCGCCTCGTTGAAGGGGGTCCGCGACGAATCCCCGCTGGGCTATGGCTGCGAGACCGGGCTCGAGAGCGGAGCCCTGGCTGCAAATGCACCAAGGGTGCGACGAGGGCTCGGTCGAAAAGGCGCTTCGGGGACAGGAACAAAGAGGGACTCTTCGTGGGGGGTGCAAGCAGGAAGGGTTTATTCAGAGGCGCAGGGAACATAACACGAGGGAGAGGGGAACACGAAAGAGCCGGAGGGGGGAGGGCAGAGCATCGCCTTTTGAGGGGGGACGAAGAGGAGGGATTGCATAGGAATCCCCCAATGCTGGGTCGGAGGGAAAGGGATTGACATAGAAGGTACCCCAATAGGAGCAACCGAGGGGCGTAGCTGATAACCGCAACCAACCATCTACCGAGGAACACAGAACTTTCCAGACCGGTATCACATATGCATCAGCTGGGAGTGGAGGAAACCTTGGGGATTTACATGAGTAACAAGGGGAATTGTGGGGTACATGACACATCCTTAAGTTGGGGTGCATCAAAGGTACAGGAACTGATTGCCAAAGCAACACATCTCTCATGTAAGCGTCAGAGAGCCCATGCCTCCTTGGGCAAAGAGGAATAGGTCTCTCTAACCGAGGGAGTCTGGGGCGGTGGCCAGGCCTGCCAAGGCACCTGTTTCTGGGTTTTGGGGTGACCCGCAGGCCAGGCGGCTGGCCAACGTCACAGCTGGCCTCAGTTTCTTCTGGTTTGTTTTTTTCTCCAATCCATCTCTCCTTTTTTAAAAAAGGACAAGCAAAATCAGGTTATTAGGGAGGGAAATTGTGCCCTGAAGGCAAAATGCTTCAATAAGAGAAAAAAGGGAGAGAAAAATACTGTTCTCCTTAGCCTGGCAGTAGCCAGGAAGAGCTGCAAGTCTCCTGGGAGGTCTTGTTACTGAAGATCAAAGAGGCTCAGAGAAGAATCGCCTGGTTTGGAAAAAATGTCCAGAAAGCTCTTAACTCCATCCACAAGCCACTTCCCATCCAGCAGCTCAGACAGTCAAATATCTTGTGAGCCTCCTTCAAAGCAGTGATCGAAAAACTGCAGAGTGTAAAGCAGGATTTTATGGCTCCATGCATATTCACAAATACGTTTATGCCCTGAGTGGGCTGTAATTCCGAGGGCTCTTGCAAGGCAGGGACAGAAGCATCCAAGGAAACAACAGAGTAGGCTGGGAGCATCCACAGCATTTACCCACACGAGAGCTGTAGAAACCTGAGCAGACAGTCATTAAGCAGAATGACCCCACAACAAGAATGTTCATCAAGAGAAGCAGCCGATGGGCCTGGCCGCTATTGCTGAGCAACTTAAGGCAAGATTTCCCCGGTACACAGGTGCTTATTTCTTTTTCAGCATAATTCTGCAATAAAAGCTCTCTTTCCCCTAGGCATTAGTGGCAGATGACAAGCCATAAGCGTAATTGCACAGCTAAGATATCGCTCTTGCTGCAGCTAATGGTTTCTTTCCTCAATAAATGATACAGGCAAGAATGTTTGCACTTGGTCCTTGAAGTACTCCGAAAATCGGAAAAGACTGAAGCGTTTCCTGAGCTCAAAATAGAATAATGTATTCACAAATTATATTCAGAACATTGGTACTTTATTCTGAATGAGGCAACAAATAGAAGGCAGACCAAGTACCCACCAGCCTGATCAAGTGCTTAGCAGAAAGTGCTTCCGACTGTATTTGTAATGCATGGCAGTCACTACATCGCTACAGTCAAAATATTTGACTTTGTTTATAGATGCCAAAAACATCGCTGAAATTTATCTTTCCCAAGTGACTGTGCTTCTTCCAAGCAAAGATAAACAAATGCTCCTCGCAGCGTTCTCAGAATCTCTCAGTGTTTCAGGTTGTCTCAACTCTTCACGATACCAAAAGTCACTTTGAGGCAGCAGAAGACTCCTGGGGCAAGTTCTCAGGAAAATACTGTCAGCATGCCGCCCTTCTCCACCTGACAGCAGACCCATAAATGAGATGCAGCTCACTGCAGGTTGTACTTGGGCAGAAGTTACAGCTCTTGGCTTGGAGAGCTGCTGAAGTGACCTGAGGCACAGACAGGAGACACCTGAGCTGTCTCAGGGAAGGCGTACCTCGCACTGGGATGTACCACAGGCTGCTGTCTTCCTTGCTCCTGAGTAATCAACCGGTTTTTTGCTAATTGCAGTAGGTCAGCTGTGGGCTGGGGAGCTGTGTCCGAGTTGGGGCATTCCTCATGGAAGGGATGTAGGCCTGCTGGAGAGGGTCCCAGGGAAAGCGTGAGGTGGTTCCAGGTCTGAGACTGGGGAAGTGTGAGCTGTGACAGGAAGTGAGAAGAAGAGGTTGGCTTTATTTAACCTGTCCTGGAAATTGCCTTCCCTGTCACCAGAAGAACTGGGCTTGCAGCCTGCCCAGGCGGCTGCACACTGGTGATAAGCATAAATATTTAACATTTCATATTAATGAAATAGACTCCCATGTGCCCTAAAGATAATAGCTGGCGAGCTGTCACTCGGAACATTTTAGGTGCGAACAGCTGCATTTTCCCCTGCAGCGATTTTCCTCAGTGAGAATAGTGATATCATTAAAGTTTGCCCAGAAAGCCTTTCAGCAGCTCATTAAACACAGCTGTGTATTCTGTGTAGCATTAAAGCAATTCACTTAGTAATTAACTAAATGTATGATAAGACATTTTAACGAATATTGCTTTCCTCATGCGATTGGTTTTCATTCATCTCAATCCAGTGCCCTCCCAGCTGATAGCATGGCAGGAGGGGATCGACTTCCAGACAGGGTGGGGGCATGTTGCCTGTGAAGCCACTGCATGGCCCTGGCAGACTTTTCCATCTGAGCATGTCAGGTCCTCCTCCAAAGCAACCATCTGCTCTGGACTTGCCAGCCTTCTCCCTCCTGTCTCCATCCTGCTCCTCCCAAACAGCAATCTTGGGATTTCTCCACATTTTGCTCTCCTCTTTTGGACTTCTGTGTTTCTCCTATGTGTCCATAGGTACCAAGTAGTTTCTCACTTTGTGCTGATGCTGCTTCTCTCTTCATCAAGGGCTGTTTGCAGCCCTGTGGGTTGACCCATGTTCCATAGTGGGTCTTCCAGGTACCTTTATTTCCAGGGGGTGTTGGATGGCAGGGCCAGAGCTGGTCTCAGCTGCACAAAGGCCTCAGGTTCAGGGCAGTTTTGTTTTGCCAAGTCCTCTACATACTGGTCACCCTGAGCTTCAGCAGCAGGGAGCAGAAGGTCTGCTGCAAGGAGGTAGCTCTGGGATGGTCTCTGGCCAGTCCAGCAGCTGGCAGACAGTCCATGAGGATGTGGAGCCATGGACTGTGGGATGAGCAATGCAGGAAGCAGGAAGGAAGATGGACAAGGATGGCCCAGGCCATTTCTGCAGCTAGGTTTTTGTTGTGCAGCCAGACCTCAAGTGATTCCTCTTCTCAGTACATGGGAAAATAAGTGGTAAATTCAGGAACATGATGTATATACAGAGTTTTCATCCTTGCCCTAGATGTAAAGAAAAAAAAGCATTCAGCATTATCTGCAGAGCAACATAATAATTTCACTTCCATTATTCATAAATGGTGGTGTGATTTTGTTTGCCAAACAATTAGTATAACATATGGCATCCACTGAAAAAATGAAGTACTTTATTACACCACAATGTCCAACATTCCCAAAGCTATATGGGACACTCCCTAAACTTAAAATGGACACACACCCCAACCTCAAGACAGAACTGAGTATAAGAATATGAATATAGTTTTTAGCAGCTTTGCTGGATGTTGCTTTGTAACCAGAGAATGGAAGTTAATTAGCATAAATCTTATTTTGGAATACTTTGGCCTCTTTCCAGAGGCATTCAGAAAGTTTTGTTTTGTTCACTTCCACCAGTGCATGATGTTAGTAAGGGAGCTGGAAAACTCCTGGATCAATCCACTTTTCCATACAAACAGTTTGCCATAGACTGGAACCTCTTTGCTTTGTTAGTACAATGCAGCCTGCAAAGCTCAGCATTAGACAGAAAACGGAGCAGGATGAGGAACTCGCCTCATCTTCTGAGCATTTACTGTAAATTCGCTGCCAGGCTTCCCTCCCTGGGTTGGGGAATGGTGTTTTGTGTGTTGGTGATGAGCTGTAATGGGATCCCACAAGAGGTCCCCAGTGTCACTACTTAATGTGCTGCTGAGCAGGACTCCGGGAAAATGCCGGTCATTATCTGTCCAGGCACTTGCAGCACCAGGCTGGCAGAGAAGTACCAGAGGCATCACACTCCGAGTCAAAGTCTGACACCCACAAATGAACACGGCATTCACAGGATTCTCACTAGCAGCCTTCTTCTGCTACACAGCTTATTTAATTTTGATGATGTTAGCTGGGAGCAGTTAAACTGGACATATTAATAAGCATATTTTTTCCTTTTTCTTGCACGGTCCCCAAGGTATTATTTTTCCCTCTTGCTTAATGATGCTGTGTAACTATGGAAACCTCCAAACTCTCTTCACTGAAGTTTGCAGGGGGCAGGGGGAAGCAGGGGCAGAGAAAATGGAGAAGAAATGTTATTTCTTTGGCAGATTTCTTACAATTCCTAGATTCCACAAAAGCAAGACACCGGTTCTTTTAGGTGAAGGTATTTCTCTTGTTCTGTGAAATCTAATGCTAATTTGAGCACAGACAAATTTTCCATCTCAGCTTTTATGTCCTGTATTTTTCCACTCATCTGGCTGAGCTTGGGGTTCATGTGCCTGGATGCTGCCCAACTCATCATCCATGCGGGAAGGAAACGGAGGGAAGAGAATCAGGAAAGCCATGGAGACTTGTAGAGGCTCCTACAGCCTCACTGGTAGACTCAACACAGAGAAACAGGAATCAGTTCCTTGCTCATCCTCTTAGCCAATACATCCCTTTGAGCATTCTTGTTTTCATCCCGAGGCTAGAGCTTTTGGTCTTGCCCTGCCCTGGGAGAGTGCCAGTAGTGGGGACTGTGCAGTCCCTGCCTGCTCCTGGGGCAAAGGGGGTGGTGGGAGAAGGTGAGGGCACTGACAGAGTGAGCAGAACTTCTGTCCCGTGGCAGGGGGAGTTGGCCCCTGAAGGACTAATCAGCAGTGCGTGGAGAAAAGCCTCCCTTGGTTCAGGAGTCAAATACTGCAGGCGTTGGTGAGACCAGAAGTAAAACATCCTGAGAGTACCCCAAGGTCTGGGACACGATGACACTTTGCACCCTGGTGAGGGTCATCAGATGTAGCAAAATAATGGAGGCACCCAGAGGAGATGGGGGAACATGGATGAGATCAATAATTGAGGTTTTATTTTGCTGAGGGGTGAGAGGCTTGCACGGGAAGTGCAGGCTCTCTGGGAGCACAGGGAAGGCCCGTGCAGCTCTTGTGCCAGACGTGAGTCAGCTCGGCTGCACACCCTGAGTGGGCGAAGTGACACAAAAAAACCCCAGGGCAGGCTCAGTGAGGGTGTTACTCCCTGCTTACCCTGAAGCATTTACATCCCTCAGCAGCTGATCCAAGTCAGTCTCACCTAGCTGCTGAGACATCCACAGCTTTAAAAAAAACCCTGAAGCAAAGTGGGGAACCTCTGAGGCTGACGGGAACCTTACACTGAGTATTTGGTGGTTTGGGGCAGGAACCTGTTCCGATTTGGTAAGGCAGTAATCACACCAAGAGCTTCCTGAGCTGTATGAGGACAGGTCTAGGCAGATGAATGTCCCATCTCTGCCTTAGAGATCCTCTAGTAAGGGGTGCTTAAACTCAAGCAAAGGGGCTGATGCTACAACTGAGCATTTGTTCAGAATTGTTTAGAATTTGTTTAAAATTGTTTAGAATTCTATGATTCTATGTTGATTTCAAAACATCATAATGAGGTGCAATATCTGAAATCCTCACGAAACCACAGAGATGCCCGTACCTATTGCTGGCTTTGGCTGCAGTTTCTTCCTGTGGCAATAGTCCCCATTTCATCAGCTAGTTCAAAGGATTCCAGGAGTGGAACAGGATGGTCTGTTTTCCTTACAATGCTTGCACTGCCCATCCTGCCAGTTCATGGGCTTCCTCGTGTTTTTCTGGGCTTTCATCCGCACTACAAATGCTCTGCAGTTCTGCATGAGAGGCCTATAGTTCAGGAACTTCTTGTGAACCTGTTACAGGTCAACACTTGCCTTTCTCACAATGCCTGAGACAAGTTTTTGGTAGAAGCTTGGGTAACTCACTTTTCTACTCCGCGTTTTTCCTGGCTGGCTGATGACTAAACCAGTCTTTAAAATGCATCCTTTTCAGGACTTAAACAGAGCAATGGTTTACCTTCTCAGCAGTACTTTTTTTTTTAATTCCACTCTAGTGATAGAGCAGAAAGTCCACTGGGTTTGAAGCTAGAAATAAATCTAAGAAACCCTTGGAGTCTTTAAGGTGTTAAGTCTCCAGCATTAACATATTTTCGTGTGTTGTTTTCAGTGGAGCAATGGATGTCTATGACTGCCTCATTCAGAGGAAGAAAAAGAAGATTCTTGAAACAATTTTCAATACACATTTTTTATTGATGGTCAGTAGGGTTGGGGCACCTGGTTCCTTATAAAACCTTTGAAACCTCCAAGATCAATCCTGATCTTCACCTCCTGGTAATATTTGCCAGGGAAAAGCTCAGCCTAAGAGTTTATCCTCTCCCACCCTGACAGGAAACAGATATTTCTCCATGTGCCTTTCATTCACATGCTGAAGACAACATACCAGACAAAGAAAAAAGGAAAAGAAAAAAACAGCTTTTGCTCTGGGCTTCCAAAAAGCAAAAGACCCTCAGCTCATTTCCCTTGCAAAGAATTGTTAATTTCTGAAGTGTTCAGCTTCATGCCCTTGCAAAGATATATATGAGAACTACATTTTCTCAATGGCCATCCAAAAAGAGAGAAGAAAACTCCCATTTCGCTTCTGTAGCGTGACCATGCAATGACAAGAACTTTTTTTGCATGGTGGTGGTTTCTTCTGGGGATCTTTTCAAACGGCCTGAAGATAAAGACTGAACAAATTTCTCTGCATGGATTTGCTATTGCTTGGAAATAGGATCTTTGAGGACACAATGTGCCTTCACCAAGAAAGATCTCTGTTCTTTGCTAAGTGACATTGTCACACCATGGGTCATCTGGCCCAAAGACCAAACTTTCTTGTCAGGGTTTGTGCCGCCCTTCACACCCTGAAGCTCCCAAAATAGCTTCAGTTAATTGCCTTGAACTACTCCATGGCACTTACAGGATTCTTTCCTTGTGAAATGGAGGGGTTTGCACACCCTGAGTGGTTTCAAAGGCCTGCACAGACTGCAGACCACGGACTGGATATACTGCACCTGATTCAGTTATTAGTAACGGAGTTCTTCTCTCTGAGACTGAAGTATCCTTTGTTGGCAAACCAGACAGTTTTTTCCCAAGGCAGGAGGAGGAAGGGGAAGCAGTGTGGTCAGTGTAATCTGTGGGGTTAATGGGGCTATGCCATTTCCCACCAGTGAAAGATTTGGCCCACTGTGCTAATAACATTCCATAGGGAGTGTTCTGGAGCGGAACACCCCAAACATGCAGCTAAAAATAATCTCTTGCAATTACTTACAAGGGCTCAAGCAACTTTCTATGCAGTATTTTAAAACTTATTCACTGCACGTAATTTAATTTTCCTTGCTTTACTTGGAGGGCAGGGAGAAGCTACTGTAAGTAGTTATTTTATTACTGCTTATAAACACTGGCAAAATCCAGTAACTGAAGTTGGAATTCCAGTGAAATTTCTCAGCATGGAAATTAAACCTCCTTCCTAGGAGACCATCGTTCCTTGGGCTTCCAAAAATTCTTGGTTTAATTTTTTCCCAAAGCCCAGTACAAATAAAAGGCTTCTGCCTTTTTCTTTGCCTCTCTTATGGGCAAGAGAACATTGGCCTCAGCAATGCTGTGTTCCTGTGGGCATCCTTCCAGATGTGCCCCTGGGAGTTGCTACTGTTGTTTGTGCAGCTGCCTGGACATCATTGTCCATTACAGGACCAGATACCAGCCTGACCTTTGGGCCCTCATCAGTGGGTTGGACTGTTTGTAGGTCAGGATCTGTCACAGGAATGCTGAGGAACAGGACAGGACTTAACTTCAGGAAAATCTAGTGTCTCACGTTGCTTTGCTTTCCTTTCCTTCAGCGTGTTATCTCAGGCTTCTGCTGAGATCTTCATTTGTTGATGAAATATTTCAACAGCTTCTTTAGAAGGATGCCAAGCAAGCAGAAAATCAAAGCATGCATTATGTATGTGAAGATACTAGTTCTCAATTTTTGTACAATTGCTTAGATCAAATCTTGACAGGATGTGGCTGTGAAGTTGTTCCACTGATTTCTAGTCAGTCTGTAATTGCCTGGAGATCTCAGCCTGTGAAAATGCAGCACAGCATCAGCCAGGGTCCCTCCAGGGGTAGTCTCGTGGTGTGGGTAAACCAGTATTGGAGATAACAAGTGGGAAACACAGATAAGTAGGGAGCAATAAAAAGAAGGAGGAACGTATCAGCGGACTGTGTTAGAAATGATGCAGCTTTCTGTCCCTGCTGTGAATCTTCCCCAGTCCATTTCAGGTGCCTCATGGAAGCCTGTTCTCACCAGCCTCCCCTCCCAGAGCCAGCTGCCAGGCTTTTTGACAGCCCTCACAGAATCATTTCAGTTGTTAAGCACCTTTTAAAGGTCATCTAGTCCAATCACTTAGCAGAGACATCTTCAACTAGACCAGTTTGCTGAGAGACCCATCCAACCTGACCTTGAATGTTTCCAGGGATGGGGCATCTACCACCTCTCTGGGCAACCTGTTCCAGTGTTTGACCACCACCATAGTAAAAAACTTCTTCCTTATATCGAATCCAAATCGACCCTTCTTCAGCTTAGACCCATCATCCATGGCCGTATTTGATTGTGGAGATGTAACTGTGCCTTGTGCACCCCAGGGCTATGACTAGGAAGCCTGGGGACATGAGTTCAATTTATTGCCAATTAATAACAAAGTAGGACAATGAGGAACAAAGACAAAGCTTAAAACACCTTCCCCCACACTCCTCCCTTCTTCCATGGGCTGAATTTCATTCCAAATTTTTTACCTTCTTTTCTGCGAATAATGCAGGGGGATGGAAATGGGGGGTTGTGACCAGCTCATAACACACAGCTGTACTTAGAACCTGCAGTACCTTAACATAAATAATTATGATACCTGGCAGAAGCAGGGTGACTCAGGAGCTGCAAGTTGCCCTGAACCTGCAGCAGGAGATGCTCAGTCTCATGTAGCAGTTACCACTGTACTGGTGCTCACTGCTGTATTGTGGGCACGGGTCATCATCTAACTTTGAATTCCATGTGGAGCAGGCTGTGGGTCCAATGGCACTGCAAACAGCAGGTTTTACATGAGTGTTTCATGAGGAGAATAATCACAGCTTCCTCAGTAAAACACAAGTCTTAGGAAGTTTGAAGACGCACCTAATACAACACACTGCGTGATTATGATTACAAAGATCACTGAATTATAGAATCACAGAATAGTTTGAGTTGGAACGGACATTTAAAGGCCATCTAGTCTGCAATAATCAGGGACATCTTCAACTAGATCAGGTTGCTGAGAGCCCCATCCAACCTGACCTTGAATGTTTCCAGGGATGGGGCACCTCTCTGGGCAACCTGTTCCAGCATTTTATCATTCTCATTATAAAAATTTATATCTTATATCTGGCCTAAATCTACCATCTTTTGGTTTTAAACCACCGTCCCCCATTCTGCTTCAAGAGGCTCTACTAAAAAGTTTGCCCCGTCTTTCTTCTAAGACTCCTTTATGTATTGAAAGGCCACAATAAAGTCTCCCTGGAGCTCCTTCCCTGCTCCAGCTGAACAACCCCAGCTCTCTCAGCCTTTCCTCACAGGCAGAGTAGCTTTTCACATCCTCTTTGGCAGTGTGCTCCTGCTTACATACCACACCCAAAGGGGCAGGGGCTGAGATTCCCCCTCAGTATTCTTGGATGTCTGAGGCAGAGGGCTCAGACCTGTCTGACAGCTATTCTGCCCTTGTTTGTTCTGTATTTCAGACCCTGACATAAACCAGCTCAGGTGCCCTGGCCCAGGTCACCTCCACCAGCTCATAGGATTGGCAGACAGGGAATTTCTCTTTTTTTTAGTTTTTTTATGAGTGTTGCATTAATTTTAAATTTCTTTCACTTGTCAAGGAGGGGAAAAAGTAAATCTCATCACCTCTTTTCTAGAGATGTAGTTTTAAGAGGAGATGACAGTATGCTTTAATTTTTTTTAAGTTCTCTCAAGCAAAATGAACATTCTTTTTGTGCCTAAAAGCATCTATTTTCTGAGCCATAACTTCTAATCTCTGTTACTCACAATGTACCCTCTGGCTTCTTGACATTCTCTAGAGATGTTCCAGTCCCTGGCAACATGTCACTCTTACTAGGACTGATTTCTACAGACCCTGAGTGACTTCTGGGAAAACACTGGGTTCCTCCTCAGGAAGACCAGGCAGGCTGGTTCTCACTGTTGCTGGGAGAGAAGCAGTCCCCCAGTACCAGCTCGGAGCACTCCAGCCTCTTAATTTTGTGCAACTACTGTGGGCAACCAACAGGAGATTTGACTTTTTGCTTGGTATTTCACTACATTTGCTATCTGATGAATAAGCCTTTGGTCCCTAAATGGAGCTGGGTGTTGCTCCGAGAAGTCATGCAGATAGGAAGCAAGTGAATGTAAGGTGTTGGGCTGCCAGGGAGCATGACAACCCTGGACAGCAGTCCAAAAAATGGTGAACTTCGTGGCAGGATTGTCCTTGCCACCAGCACGTGAAAGAAGCAATACCAAGTAAGCACAGAATGCTTTAAACTATCTGCTCCTGCCAGCTCTGAGTCACCTGAGTTCCCAACACTGACTGCTAGAGGTTATTTAACAACCTAAGAATGTGCAAGAGAGAGCTGTCCCAAGGGTTCTGTAGTCACTGCAAAAACTGAGATACTGCAGGTCTATAAATAGCCTGGTGGTCTGGCAGCATTAAACCCCATCCATAAAAGATCCTTGTGGAGTGACTCCATGACAAACACTGCTCTTACTTCTCTCAGAACGGTGTTTCTAGAGAAGGAAAACAAAGACCCCAAATAGTCAAAGGAGCAATTCCAACTTAGACCCTGTAGGTTTAGTGCTGGTAGTGAGTGCCTTGGTCCTGTACAGAGTTTCTGCCTTCCTCAGGGGTAACTGGTACCTTTCAGGGTGACTAGTGTTGAAGTTTCCTTGTGTTTCCTTCTGTTCCTTGCTTTCTACACTCATGCTTCAGACAAAGGCAGGAATCTGAGCCTGCCAGCAACAGCTTGCATCTTTATTTCCTGTTGCCATGTGACAGTGGCCCTGGCAAGAAGGCTTTGGAAGAGGAGGTTTGCAGATATGAGTGTCCAGCTTAACTGCAGCAGCTGTTCCTGTAGGATTCCTCCCTGCACCCTCTATTTCACATCAGATCGTGGGGAAGTCCAGGGTAGAATACCCTTACTGAAGCCTGGTGTGACAGACCCCCTCTGATTTCCTTGGAATCTGCTCATGCCAGCACAATAGTGATAATAGGACTTGTACTGAGACCCTGGATTGCTCAGGTGTGCTGTCACTGCCAGAGCAAGTGTCTGTGTCTCCCAGCCATGCTGCCAGCGTGGAGCTCAGCAGGAGATTTTGGAGCCACTGTCCACTGTGCACTTGAAGCAGCCAGCAGCTGCTTTTTGGGGCAGCAGCCTTCTGCTTAGCAAATGATGTGTGTGAGACAGGTGGAGTATGGATTGTTCCTGCCAGCAATGGGAAAGAGAACACATAAATAATGTGAAGAGCAGATCAGTTGCTTTTTTTACTACTCCTGTGTCTCTGGCTGCTGCCATACAGAAACCAACTCTGATGCATTTGGTGCCAGGTAACAATAATATTTAGATCTCAGAGGAAACGTGCAGCAGAGCAGGAGTCAGATGAATGTTATCCTTGCTGGGAGGTATCTTTGAGCAGCCTCTGGGCCTGCCAGATCCTGCTTTGTTTATTGCTCTGTATAACTGATTGCCTATTTTCCTGATTGCACAGCCCGCAAACCAGGTTAACCATCACGAGTGACTTATTTTCCTGTGTGACTCTCAGCACAAGCAGCAGTTGCAAGGCCCAAGCTGACCAGCTGTGTATCACAAGTGGAGGAGTAACCAGGCAGAGCAACCAGCACGTGCTTTAGATATTAATGTTGGTTCCATTTTTACTGGGAAGAAGCAGTAAGGGTTTCACCCAGTGCCACATCACACAGTGCTGTTAGGTGCAGCATCACTACGGCTGCTACAACTCTTGTCGTGCATATCCCTGATAACGGAGACACCTGGGATTCACGTGTCACCGCCACCTCCATAAAGCTGACGCTTATGCCCAAATAATAAGACAAGTCAGGTCCCCAGAACTCCTGAAGAAAACAAGTGATCAGACAAATGTGAGACAAATGGACTGAAAATAGAGGGGAAGAGACAGAGAGGAGGAGAAAGCATACCGACCAGGGCAGGAATGTTTCTGACCACAAATCAATGAGCAGGTGTATTATTAAACACCCACTGAAGATTTCAAATTCCTGAAAGCTGCCTGGCTGCAGCAGTTGCACAGCACATCTAGATTAGCAGAGATTTGTATTGTCTTTGCCACTCTCCTTGGCATCTGATCTTTGGTCCCAGAGATACACTCTGTAGCAACACTTGTTGGCTGGGGTTAAACCACAACACAAACACAGGCAGGAACAGTAGGGGTAGCATTTGCAAAGCGAATTTTGATTCTGCTGCCACAAAACAAAGGAGTGACCACCTGGGAGATGGCGTGTCAGCCACTGCTGCCTGGCTGAGGAGAAACAGGTTTTTGGCAGAAACCCTAAAAACACTCTGGTACTAAAGGCATCTGCACTCTGGCTTGGCACACTCTCATGGCCCCATGGATACTGATGGCCTTGGTCTGGCATCTTTCATGACACCTTTTTGAAACAGGGTTCTTGATGGTGCTCATCAGTCCCCAAGATACACAAAAGCAAACTGTTGAAGTGCAGGTTTCCATGGAGAATCTATTATGCTCTCTCCTTGCATAGCTGAAGTTGCTACCAAGGAGGAGCCAAAGCAGTGTGATGCACTTGTTTGATATTGCTTTGACAATGGGAAAACGTACACTGGGGAGTGACTTTGAAACATTAGAGATTTGCAGGCAATGAGCCAGGCAAAAAAAAAAAAAAA
>VZRQ01005875.1:635403-725466 GCA_013397975.1 Machaerirhynchus nigripectus
AAAAAAAAAAGTGTTTTATGTTATCAGTTGTTAAAAATTATCAGTCTTGCAGAAACAAATTAACTACATTGAGACTTTGCTATGATTCAGAGATGGGAAAACCCTAATCAAAACCACATCTCCTCTGCAATTTTTGTCTGCTGGCATTAGAGAGCACAATTCTTCCTTTACTGGAGCAGGAAGCCTGCCCTTGTATGGTCCTTTATCAGCCTGCATCATGTCCCTCCCAGTGGCAGCACTGTTCACAAATCGATGACTAATCCTGATCCAAATCAGTTACCAGATATGATGGATTTTTTTTCTCTGCCCTGAGACAGCAAAGAAATAGCTGTTCACATAATTTTCCTGAAAGTATTCCAGTGCAGGACAAACCTGATCTGTGTCTCACAGGAGCACAGTGGGATACTAAAAGCACGTTTTACTCCAAGATGATTTAGCCTTTTGGAAAGTCTTTTCCTAAAATGTAGCTCCATTTTTTTTAGAGGGGGTAGGAGGAAAATAAGTGTAGTAACTCTCAAGAAGGAGGAAATTTGTCCTCTTGGTGTTGAATCTTTAGGCTGAGCTTCAGGAACCGGCTTTCAGGATTGTATATTGCTTTTTCTCCCTCTTTTTTAATCTGTGCAGCATTCTGAGAGGCTGCTTAGTGCATAAAGCAATTCCCACTGGCACAAAAAAAGTCAACTCGGCCCTGCTCACGCTGCTGGCACTGAGCAGCTGTCCCAGTGTAACAAGGTACAGCGACTAAAGAGTCGTTTCACTGCCAGGGTAACAAATTCGTACAAGGCAAATTCCTTCTCTTTGGTAAATGATGCGCAGAAAGTGCCATTTCCATTACATCACCCAGTGCATAAACATAAAAGAGGGTTTAATTCTCTACATGACACAATTACTTCCAAAAGGAAGAACTGGAAACAAATACCTCAGTGAACACATCTGCAGGAATTTATGAGACTAATTGGTTTTACCCTCGGTGACACCGTCAGGGTCACGTCCTGACATACGCAATACCTAAACGCGGTCAGAATGGGCATATTTGAAGTGCCAGAAGATAAGATAAAAATCCTGTTTAAAAGATTATGTCTTGCATCAATTTTCTGCCAGCAGCTGGTCTGCCAGAACACTACCGGAAATTCTTCTTCACAGCTTCTGGGCGCATTTTCGTTCCGTAAGGTACAAAGCAATCATTGTGTTGCATGTTGAATGTATGACAAACACTGAAGGAGCTGTAGGTTGTGTTCTTCTGCTCACTAATGCACACGAGGCAGTTTGTTATTACTGTAGGCTTTAATACTGAAACCAGTGCATCAGGAAGGAGATTGGTAATGCAGGATTACAAACATGCCTGTGTTGTAGAAGATGGTATTTAGACCAACAACTCCGCTGCCTTTGCTGCACAGAAAGGAGGAAAATAAGAAGGAAAAAAATGCTACTGTGAAGCCTCTCCAGTGAAATGTTCCCTGTCCTAGACACTGTTCTGAAAGAGCAAGAATTCATTCCCTAGCATTCTGCCTTCTCATCCTTGGTAGGGTAACAGCCCACACCCAGTGACAGGTGCTGTGCAGACAGCTCCCACCCCAAGGGGACTGCACCCAAGGGGACAAGGTGTGTGCAGCTGAACTGCCAGGCCGCCTTCTTTCCCCTGCTGTGACTTTAGGGTCCTGAGCAGCTACTAAAGCACATTTAGACTCTCACAGGTCTATGGGACCAGCTAAGATCCATCCTAGGATGATGAGGGAGCTGGTGGAAGGGCTCATCAAGCCACTCTCCATCATTTACCATCAGTCCTGGCTGGCTACGGAGGTCCCAGATGCTGGAGGTTGGACACCCATCCACAAGAAGGGTTGGAAGGAGAATCTGGGGAACCCCAGGCCTGTCAGCCTGACCTCAGTGCCCGGGAAGGTTGTGGAGCAGATCATCTTGAGTGTAATCACAGGACATATACAGGACAGCCCGGGGATCCAGCCCAGCCAGGATGGGTTTGGGAAAGGCAGGTCCCGCCTGAGCAGCCTGATCTCCTTTCATGACCAAATGAGCTATCTAGTGGGTGGGAAAAAGGGAAAAGCTGGGGTTGTGTCCAAAAACTTCAGCAAAGCCTTTGACACTGTCTCCCACAGAATTCCCTGGGAAAAGCTGCAGCCCACGGGTTGGACAGGTTCACTCTTTGCTGGGTTAAGAACTGCCTGGATGGCTGGGCCCAGGGAGCCATGCAGAATGGTGCTGCTGATGTCCGGTCAGCAGTGGTGTCCCCAGGGATCAGTGCTGGGCCCAGTCCTGTTTAAAGCCTTTGCTGATGATCTGGATGAAGTGATGAAGTGCACCCTCAGTAAACTCATGGATGACACCAAGTTTGGTCGGAGTTGATCTGCTGGAGGGCAGGAAGGCACTGCAGAGGGACCTGGACAGGCTGCATCCATGGGCCAAGGCCATTTGTATGAAGTCCAACAAGCCCAAGTGCCAGGTCCTGCCCTTTGGCCACAACAACCCCCGGCAGTGCTACAGGCTGAGGGCAGAGTGGCTGGAAAGGGGCCCAGCAGAAAAGGAGCTGTGGGTGCTGGTGGACAGCAGACATAACAAGAGCCAGCTGTGCCCAGGGGGCCAAGAGGCCAATGGCACCTGGCCTGTATCAGGAACAGTGTGGCCAGCAGGACCAGGGCAGTGATCCTTCCCCTGCAGTCGGCACTGGTGAGGGCACACCTCGAGTGCTGTGTCCAGTTCTGGGCCCCCCAGTTAAGGAAGGACACCGAGGTGCTGCAGCGTGTCCAGAGAATGGAGCTGGTGAAGGGTCTGGAGCACAAGTCCTGTGAGGAGCAGCCGAGGGAGGTGGGGGGTTTAACCTGGAGAAAGGAGGCTCAGGGGTGACCTTATCACTCTTTACAACCCCCTGACAGCAGGGTGTGGCCGGGTGGGGGTCGGGCTCTTATCCCACGCAACCAGCGCTGGTTACTTGTGGGTAAACTGCCTTGTTAATGGTTAGGGCTGGGCATGTTTCAAAGATCTGACCCAGGGGAGAGGTTAACCAGGCTTGGGAAGAAGGATGTGCCACTGATAGTGGACAGAAAGAATGCAGAATTTACGGGCCCCAAGGACATTTAGCACAAGTCCCAAGATAAGGAAGGAACTAATACAGACAACCCAGCGACTGTGCTGAGTCAGCTCGGCCTGGGTGAAAGGTAATTCCGGCAGGGACAGAACGCAACCACCAGCTGAGAGCCCACCTCAGACCAAGAGAAAGCCTGAGCACGCGGCCTAATTAGCCTGAGAAGCGAGAGAATCATTAAACAATAGTCGAATACTAATTAACAAGAGAGCTAGGTAACTTGTAGCCAGTGAGCACTAATTCGTTTGTTTGCTAAAATCTATAAATAGTAAAACGTTTTGATAGCTGGGATGCTTGATTTGTGGAATATAACCGAGCACTCAGGCTTGTGCAACTCCGAAATAAATAATCGATGTCTCTCTCGAGTGTGTACTGACTGGCTTGTCCACCGATTTTTGTGGACAACAGTAGTTCTGCATTAAGAGCAAAACCCTTCACACTTCCCTAATGCCAGTATTTATTCCAAGGATCGCAAGATGAAGCATTAACAACTTTAAAGGTGTAGTTCAAACTGTGAGACACCAGTGGTGCTGGAAAAGAAGTACCTAAAAAGAGTCTCTTCTAAAACAGAAGCTTCAGCGCCCACAGAACACAACCCCGGACCGGGCTCCGCACACACGGACGGGCCCCGCCCTGGCAGCTGCTGGGGCCCTGCCAGGGGCTTTCCCTTTGAGGCTGTTCACCGCTTGCCTGCCTGCGGGGTTGTTAATGGCGCAGGAAGAAGCCAGGGCAGGGGGAGAGTGTCAGCAAAGGCTTTAATAAAGCGGCAGAAAAGGCTTCAGTTGCCTGGCAGCCGCAGCTTTTGCCTCTGCGCCTTAGTCTATCCCCAGCCGTTTTCTCGCTGACTGCGCTTTGTCATCAGGCAGCGCGAAGAGCACCTCAGTACGGTGGCCGGGAGGGGGCGCGGGCCCGTCATGGCGGCGGTGGTGGTGGCGGCCGGCCGGGCGTGTGCCCGCGGTGCGCTCCGAGCGGCCTGGCGAGGTGATGGGGCAGCGCGGGGTGCCGGGGGAGCCTCCGCGGGGAGGGCAGCGGTCACCGGCCCGGGCAGGCGCCGCGGGAGGCGGGGGGCTTCCCCGCAGGGCGAGGGGAGCGCGCTGCGTGTGCACACCCGGACGTCTATCCATGTGCACATCCATACATCCATGTGCACATCCATACATCCGCGTGTACGTGCACGGCAGCGCGGGCGACGGGTTTGCACTGCCCCTGCTGCTTTCCCATGGATCTGAGGTGTGACCTGGTGAGAGCAGCCCCTGGTGCACCCCTGCTCCAGGGTTTCACCGTAGGGTTGCTGCGGGACCAGGGAAAAAAGGAGCATTCCCGCGATCCCCAGGCGGCTGGTCCTTGGCAGAGCGGGGGTCTGTACATGCGTGGATTTGAGTTTTATACGCCCTCGCAGTGATTTTCCCTGCATTGTGTTAATTCCGGCGTAGGAGAGGTGCCCTGGGGCGTGTTGAACTGCGCTGCACCTGTGGCGCTTGGCAGTGGCTGCTGTGGCTCAGCATTAAATGGCCAGCGGTGAACTCGAAAGCAGCACACAGCCAGGTGGGGGCTGCTTGTGCGTGGATCAGAACATTCCACAGCTGCACACATTCCCGTGGCAGTTCCACCACTCTGGCTCCTACAAGAGCTGGATAACAATTCGGTTTTGTGTCTCAGCAAAGCCAACGGGACTTCCTAAACCAATGTCAGGTTTTTTGAAAGCTTGCATTTTGCTGAGTACTGTCACCCTAGTTGCTATTGTGTGTGTTATTCTTCTCCAGGACAGGAAATGTGATAAATACTGGATGAAATAAACCTGTGCTTCAGATCATAAGTGGAGTTTAGGTCGTGCAGATCTTACTCATCCTTACAGGGTGCTGGACAGGGCAGCTGTGCCTTTGGAAACCTGGATCAGTCACCCATTACCCCGTCAGAGTAACTTAAGTAACATCTGCCTTAAGATGATCAAGTGACATGGTTATTCAAATTATTATTTCCTTCCCATTCTTTCTCCTCATCATGGACATTTTTAGTCGATAGGAATCCAAGTTTGTTTTCTCTATTTTTTCTGTAATTTTTCTTTCTGGTTTTTAATCCTTTTCAGTCTCTTTTCAAAACTCAGATGTATTATTTTGTTCCCAGTAGAGGTTAAAGTATAGAGGTTAAACTATTCTTAGAAGGAAGGGAAAACCTTTTTATCTTTTATAAATATTAATATTGAGCGTTTATTTTATTTTGTACAGTCGTCTAAAAACTTCCTTGCCTTTCTTTTCTTAAACAAAATCTAAGTAGTTAATGACTTTCAGATCTCTTCTTATCCTCAGGGCAATCTATAATGAAGTGATGCCAAACTGTGATTAAAGCCTGAACATTAAGAGGGGCTTGAAAACAGGCCAGTGGCATTTCCTTAGTGGAGGGAAACATTTTCACAGTCACAAACATATCCCTAAAAAACCCCAACGATTTCTTGCAGGTAAACCAGAAAAAAAAAAGGCTGCAACTGCTTCTTAATAATTTATTAAAATCACTCTATCAGCAATATGCTCGAAGCCTCCTGGCCTTCTTCTCCTTGTGACATTTTCTGTTGCAGTGTTTTCCCTCCCACATTCTGCTTTGCACTTCAAGACAAGAGGTTCTGATTCCCTTTGAAAGTCACTGGTTTTCCTTCTGGTGTGTGTATTTGCAGAGAATGCTGTGTTAGGGAAGGAAGTGTGCTATATATAAACACCTGTCTGCCTTTGTCCCCAGGGTTTGCTTCTGTGCCAGTGAAAGGGAGCTGCAGTTCCTACTCTAGCCTGGCATGGGCTTTCCAGACACGGTGCTCCCTCTCTGCCCCCTGGACTGGGACAGTCGAGCAGTGCAGGAAAAGCAGTTTCTTCAATACATGTAAGTCTTGAGTTGGATAAAAATTATGAGCTGTAATAAACAGAAGAGGAAGAGAAAATACTGCTTTGGAGAGATACAGTCATGAAAATCTGTGTATACTGACTTTTTTGTGTCTCCTGAGATTTCAGTTGCAACTGCAGGCGTTGACAGAAGTGCATGCACAAAACCAGTTTATTATCTTGTACTAGCAAACAGGGGTTTGCTTTATGTCACAGTGAATCCATCTAATATATGTCATTGGATGGGGGGGGAAGCATCTTCCCCTCTGTTTCCTAGGCCGTTGTTGAGAATATAAATTGTATGTTTATCTTCTAAATTATTTTTGAGCCCCAGGCAAGATGTGCTGTTCAAGCTGTGCTGTCTCAAAAATGAAATTACTGAAATGCAAGAACGTGTTACACAGAAGCTGCTGGTAACATCCTACAGTTTGTCTGGTCGGGTGCAATGCTTTCCTCCACTCCTGAAAGGAATCACAGCCATGCTTAACATAGCTGAGGAATGATGGCTGTTTAAATTCACAGTCAGGACTGTGAACTGAGCTAACTGAGGGGCTTTTTCACCTGCTTTGTGGTTCCTTGTCCCATCCCACAGGAGAAGGGAAGAAACGGTAAGAAGGTAATCTCTGGCAGAGATAACTGTAACGATTTGAGACTCAAAGTTTGATTGTTTGTAGTCCATAGAATTTAAGAGCTCTGCAAAATCAGGCTTTCAGAACTGGTGGTCTCTTCCTGTTCTCAACATCTGGGTGACAGAATACTGTGTTTGTTTTCTCTACATCTGCTGAAGAAAGGGGGTTAAACAGTCAGGCTGGGCTTGCTGCTCATCTTACCCAGTAAATTTTGACCATTGACTGATTCCAAGTAATTGAGGGTAGAGAGGTCTCCCAAGACCGGGGAAAGGCTGCAGTGTGAATGCAGGCTCTGCATGGAAAAGGCTTTCTAAGGATGCCACCTGCAGGAAAAACTCGTTGAGACCAGCAGCAACAAGATCAGAACATGTAAGGAGCCACGCACTGTTGTTATTTTGTTTATCTTGAATTTAACGTGTAGCACCACAAGTGATTGCAATGTGATTACAATTTGTAGGTTAGATTGTTTCCTTAATTAGGCTGCATTCATATTCACAAGCTCTAGATGAGCTCTGTTTTACCAGGAACTTTCCCAGATGTCTGGTTAAATGACTGAATTAAAAATATTTGCTGGGATGGCATCTGTGTTGTTGATTAAAATTTTATATATTTAGGCAAACTACCTAAAACTATTGGCTTATTTAATAAGATGTAACAACCTGGAAAAATTAAAGTGTACCTCCTTTATGTATTCAGCAGAGACAGCAGCCAGGACATTCAGAAGACTCAGGGTTTTGTATTTCGAAGTACAGTAATTCTGAGAACAGTTCCTCTTACAGAAATAAAAGGTAAAATCTTCAGGATTCAAATGAAGTGGATACAAACAGTACAAATCACTCAAATCCTTAGCAGTGCAGCTGCTTCAGAAGTGGTAACATTTAAAATGCAGATATGACCATTTTATGTGAAATAGTTGTCAGGGGAAATGTCAGCCAAATGAAAGGGCTTTGTGACTGAGAAAGGTGTCTGGATTTTTCTAGCTCGTTAGCGAATGCTTAATTATCTTCTGTCATACGTTGGATAATATTACTATGCTCTTGTTAGTAGGGTCATCTATACCTTCAACATAACTATTGTTTTTAATAGGTTAACTGGTTTAAAGAGAAGGAATTCATTTAAATAGGAGGAATTGCAATTATCCTGGGGAGTCTCTGATCCTTACCCAGATAGTTGTGTCCTGCAGCTCTGACACAAAAGCATACACAGGGATTTATTCTTGTCCTATGACATATTTCAGTGAGTTTGTAATGAAATAATGTGAAGTTATCTTCTTACTCCAGGCCCTTTCCACCCTCCTGACCATGGGAAGCAGTTCAGTTTTCATTTACTGGTTTGGCTGTCTCCCAGCCTTAGGAGTTATCTTTGACCCCAGGCATCCAAACCAGCATGGTTTGCTCAACATCACTTACGTATCCAAGTGCATGTGAGAATAAAGAGCTTTTATTTGATACTGGGACTATATAAAAATTGTACTGTCCTGTATGAATTCATACACAGTATGAATTCCATTAGCTACCTTTGGGAGCCAGTCATGGAATCATTGGGTGGGAAGGGACCTTAAAGAGCATCTCATTCCAAAGCCACTTCTGTGGCCAGGGACACCTTCCACTGCTCCTTGAGGCTGCTCCTTAATTAAATTTTATATCATGTTTTTCTAGTCTTATGTGAAGTCTTTTTTTTGGGTTAAACTGTTTATTTTGATGGCCATGTCTAACACAAGGATCAGAATTTAAAAATACTTGCTTTTTCAGTTTACAAAGAAATTTTCTTGAAGTATGAACACTCCAGATAAATAATTACAGAGCTGCCTCTTGTCATTATCAGTGGTACCATAAGAAGAGTTTTGATGTTTCAGCATTAGGGATGTAAAGAGTTACAAGTGTACAACTGTTTTGTAAATTTTTTTTTTCCTTTTGTAAGAGAGTTGTCTGTGTATTGAAGAATAGTTGGTTAATTGCTTTTAGTCAGGAAAAAGGGGAGTGAATATAAAATGCCTTATAGTTAATTGTACTTGGAGGGGCATTCTGTTGGGTTCTGATTTGTTACTATGCAGTATTACTTTTCAAAGGCATTTAACCTCTGATTTTCATTTTGTTTTGAGGAACTGAACCAAGCCAAAGGTGTTTAGTTTGCAGACCTCACTGAAATTTCTTCATATCCATCTGGTGAAACTGAGGCATGATCGTTATTAAAAATAAAAAATGAAAGCTTTAATAATCAAAGCAACCTTCAAAAGATAGTAGCATTTACAACAACATATATTAGCTGCATTTAAGGTCGTTGGTTTTTAATACAATGTTATAAAGAAAACAGAATACAATTTCTCAGATGCTGGGATTGTAGCTGGATTTATTCAGGGTTTGAATTGGGAGTGACAATCAACCTGACAATCCCACGTCTGCAACTTCTGCTGACACTGTGACAAATTGCCAGTTTTAGAAAACGTGAAATTCTAATCTGAGTGCACTTGGAAAGTGTGCTCAAGGTTTGCAGTTAAGTGGAGTTTTTCCCTGTGTCTGTGTAGCAGTATGAATGCATCTTTTGGGATATTTTCAAGGTCTGAGGTTTTGTTGTACTATCAGGATGCAACAGATTTGTTTCTGGGTTTTGAGGAAAATGCCCAAAACTTTCCCGTGCTATCTTGTGGGAAAAAATAATTAGACTGGAGATGTATTTTTCTGCCAACAAATTTTCAGAAACACCTAACCAAAATTTTTATGCAATCCACATAATGGGAGCTTTTGCATTTTTTAACAACATTATTAAATTGCTATAAATAAGTAGGTAGCCCCAAGAGCTTCAGACTTGCATTAACAAAACCAGGGGGCAGAAAATTTGGTAGTTGATGAGGGTTTTTTCCTGTTTCACTCTTGTGGAAACCCATCTAGCAGTGAGAAGTGGAACTGAGCTTAAGTTTTCAGTGGAAACATTTCAGATATGTGCAGTTTTAATTTTTAGTCTGTGAACTTTCACCTAAAGTCATTTTATATCTGTCCCGAGGCACTAGTCTCTTACAAGGCCTCATGTTCATTTTTATGGTGCTACAGTAGTCCTTGTCTTAATGAGACATTTTCAGTGTCCAGATTCTTGCAGTTCTGCAGTTGGATACCCCAGTTAATGCTGCGTGACTCTGCAGTGGCTGTCTAGACTGAGCGCTTCACTCTCTCCAGTACTTCCCAGGTTTGTACAAAGGCCCTGTAGAGCTCACAGGTAATACCCTCAGACAATGACATCTGCAGAGGGGGGAGGCAGAATTGCAAACAGGAGCATGTGTTTTGCTTAAGCAGCTGTGGGGAGGCGGAGATTTTTGTCTTCTCATTATCTTTCAGCAGAACTCAGTATCATACACTTCTGTCTAAAAGGGCTGAGAGGTCTCTTTTGAGAAAGGGTCTCTTTCTTCCAAGAAAACAGTGTTTGGAGTGCAGTGACTTAAGACACTTGAGAATAATACAGCACTATATCTCATTTCTCATAGGTCTTGTAGATGCATGCTTTTCTGCTCATGGACCAGGGTTAGACAGGGAGTCAAGACACTGATGTCACATGGTGGCAGACAGTTGCATTTCAGAGGTGAAGTGGCAAGAGCAGTTCTCATTTGGGATGAACATGCTGATTTTGGTGAGACTGCTGTAGAATCTCACGTGTTATAAATAACCCATCTGGTATTACCACGCCATTGTTCCATTTTTCTCTCACTAATAAATCTCTTTGTATTATCATCTGCAGAATATTCCCTTTTGAATCGTGGAGGAGAAGGTTCAACCTAGAGGAGTTAAACATTTTCCATAAGTAACTTCAAAAAGCCTGACTAGGTCTTGGAATTAAAGACCTCCACTTCTAAAACTAAGAGGAAAATGTATTAGAAACAAAACTTGTCAGGGATAACAGATGGTGTGAACTGAGTTGACAGTTTTTGAACAGTGTATGAGTTCAGCTGAAGATGATGAAGGTGTATAAGGTCAAACTCCATCTTTGTTTTGGATGGTTCACTGCTGTTGTTTTGGAAGTAGGTTTTTAATGTAATTGTGAGGATGACTCCAGCCACTCATAAAAATTGAGCTCGAAGTTGAATGTTAATACATGCAATTGGAAGTGACACCTAAATTATTTGAGTCATGTTCAGCAACTGCAATGAGTTGTGGGTTTTGCTCTTAAGACAGCTGCTCTTTGTATGTTTTTTCCTAGGACCTTTGCCCTAAATGCTTTGCAGTTAAGGATATTGTTATTAGGCACGTTTTGTGAGATGTTGGAGAGAGAACATAAGACATCATAAGGCCTAGATTTAAAAATACAGTGGAGCACTCCTTTTCCTGACCTAAGCTACTTAAATCGCAGTTCTTTGCCAAATCCTGGTTAGAGTAGTTCATGTATCCTGCTCTGTGCCAGCCTCAGTCCTAGGAATCTTTTAAGTACTCATGCAAAGGGAGTTGGAAGCAGAAAGTTATTTTTTGGAATGGTGTTTCTGAAAAAACAGAGAGATGTATATTCGTGCAGAAAATGGGAGACCAAGGTTGAAGTCCTTCAAATCAGGAGGTGTGTGGGTCTCCAGGTTCCAGATAAGTGTGTTAAACTTCTGGACTAAGTGAAAGGGTAAGTTAATTAAGTTAAAGACCTGCATCCAGGAAGAAATGTCTCATTGTGGTCATTAAGCAGCTGTGTATGGGCTGTGTAATTTATCATTAAATTTGTAGTAGAATATTTAGCAGCACATTCTCTTTGCTCTTTCATATTTCATATGTGTGAAGCATTTTTTTCTAAATCCTGCTTTTGGTTGGAGATGGTGGCAGGTCCGTTGGTGTCTGGAGAAGGAAAGGGGTTGAAATTTACCTTGTGAGATTTCATCTGTCAATAAAAGCATGTATTCCAAGCTGAAACCTGGAAGAGAATGATAGTGATTGAGAAGACCTTACTAAGTTCCTTGAGGTAATACAGCTGCACAAATGTAATGGTGTTAGTGGACAGCAGAGTGCTGAAAGAAGCATGTTTATTATAACAAGTTCTTTAGTCCTCTTACGATGTCAGTATTAATGTCTTTGTATCTCTGCTGCTGTGCTGCCACAGGCTATTTGGCACCAAAAACCTTAGGAAAAGATTGCTTGTATTTGAGAGAAGCGAGCCCGCTTAGCTGTTTTGCAGAATTGATTCTTTCTTCTCCTTTTACTCCCTTCAGTTTTCTGACTTACTGCTCTTTGTCTTTCTTTGTACGCTCAGCAAACTGTGAACTCATCTTGCAGGAGACAAAGAAATCTGATTTTAATCTCAGTTAATGAGTATCTAGGGTACTGGTTTCTGATGGGGTTTACAGCAAGTCTTTTAAATACTTGTGGTTTACTGAGGTGTGGCCTGATATTCATCTGATAAATACCTGTCTCATTCCTGATAATTCAGGGATAATATAAAAAGACACAAACCCAAATCCTTTCCAGAGCATTACAAATACCTTTTGTGTAGCTTAAGCAAAATGGAGTGATGTCACACAGACCTACTCTTGGTGGTTGGTTGTCATCAGCTTGCATAAAGCATGCTTTTGGCTCAGTTCAGCAGCGGATCTTTTTCTAGTCTATAAAATAAAATCTTGTAGATGGCCCTTCCCCCCCCCCCCCACTCAGTAGCTATGTGCTTTTTGGTAAGTGACTGAAAATGTGTAGTGGCTTTTATGGCTGGTTCTATTTTAGCTCTTGAGGAATGCATGCAACACACCATTTTACAAAGGCAAAGTAAAATAAGGCCATAAATCACGAAGAGACTGCATATCTGCTGTCGTGCCTTCACTCCAGAGCATCTCTACAAGTGTGAAAAGCAGTACAGTGATCCTCCTTTCTGTTTGGAGTTACTTCCTCCAGTTCAAGACATTTCTCCTGCCTGTGTATGTGCTCGCTAATCACCTTGGTGCTTTGCTGCCAAGTCAGATTGACCTTCCCTACACACAGATTTTTATTTTCTCCAGTGGTGTGTTGTCTGTCATAAGCAATGTCCCCACCATTGTAATCTTCCTGATGACAGCCTATCCCTTTCATGTTCCATTCTTGTCACTTCGTCTTAAAATCAGCGTGATACCTCCATCTTATACAGAACTCAGCTCTGCAGCCTGCAGGCTTCTGATGTGTTTCGTTAAATGCAGCTGCTTTCCAAACACATGATGGTGTTATTATAGGCTGATTAGATGAGCTGCACTTTGGGACAAAATGGGATGTTTTCATCTGGTTCTGATTTTGTCAGAATTTGCGCGGTGCTTGAGGCCAAAGCTTGACTCGGCCTGACCTCTTCTTCATGGATCTGTTGGCATTGAATGGTCTCCTTTGGTGCAAGACAATGTCCTTACTCTCTGACCTTTGCTACTTTCCTCTACTGGAATGAAAGTGAACTGATTGTACATATATTTGGAGTGCAGCTCAAAGTGCAGGATTTTTTTGGAGCATGTTACCAGCTCCAGATCTGCTCTTTTCTCTTAACTGCTTGTTGCTGCCTCCTTTGTAGCTGTTACGACCCTTTGTGAGGTCACCCAAACTGCAGATTGAGGGACTGTCCCAGCTCTAAAAATAGCCTTGCAAAGAAAAATGTAAGTACCTTTATTGTAATTCCATGTTTCCAGGCTAGCAGGATTATCATTCTTAAAAAAAGAATTGCTAGTCACAGTGTTTTCTGAGTAAGCTAAGAAGCTTAACAGGATTGATGATCAGCCTTCCACCTAATGGAGCAGCCACACAGTTCACTTAAGAGCATGAATTTACTGAATCATGCATTACCTACTTACTTTAATTTTTTTTGTTGTTGTTTTTTCCCCTGAAAAAAAATTATGGTGAGGAGGTAATTCATTTTTATATAAGGTTTTGTTGGTTTTGGTGGGGATTTTTGTTGGTTCCCCCCCCTCCCCCCTCCTTTAGGTCACAGCTACATGCACCAGTGTGCTGTAATCAGCTGGAAGGTATTTTAGTGGCTGACAGTTCAAACACTGGTTTCAAGCCATTTGATAACAGCTGCTGTTTGTGGGATTTTTTTTTTTAAACCCTAAATCTCTGGACATTTGGGTTCACTTTAATGTCTGGAAAAGAGCATGTAATTTCAGACAGAAATTTCTTTTTTACAGGGACTAAAGCCTACCCAGGAGCAAATTCAGTTCTTGCCTTACAGCATAAAAGAAGTGTGATAAACGTTGCTGTTATCCCTGGGCGTTTCTACTTGCCTATAGTACACAGACTTCCACTTGTCTAGAACCAAAATAGAACCAAAATCCCTGTTACATGTTTTGCCTTGTCGAACTGTTCATACACTGTGTTTTTTGGGTATGTAGTGACTTTGGAGGCCACTCTGCTCTTGGCTGTCTTGAGGTAGTACTATTTTGTAGCTCCCTGGACTTGCAGAGTTGTGTGTCCTTCCTTGTGCACTTGCTTTCCAGTGTACTGAGCTTTGATTCCTTGATTCAGGATTCTCAAAAAGGAATCAGTTACGCTTCCCACTTTGGAAAAGATGTTTGGATGAATCAGTGTGTGTGTGTCAAACTCTTGGAAGAACTAACTTGCCTCCTTAAACAAACTTAATACAAAAATAAACCTGGGCACTTCAGTGGTGCCTCTGGGCATTCTGGATAGCTCCTGTCTCTCTCTGTGTTGTTAGCATGGCAGAGCTGCCCCAGTTCCAAAGCATTTGCCAGTCTGTGGGGCAGGATCTCTCAAGTGCATTATTCTGAAAAGAATGGATTGCTGATTGGAAGTGGTAGTGATTTTATCGTTATTTTAATTCCCCTGGTTAAAAGTGCTTACTGACTTTTTTTGCCTACTTTAAATAAGCAAAATCAGTCTCTAATCAGAGAAGACAAGATTTACACTGCCATACTAACACTGCCCGTGGGTCAAGCACTTAATAGCATTAATCTGCAAACAGCAGTGGTGATGCTTCTGTATTCCAGCTGGAGAGATGGGCAGGGAAGGACCTCCTGAAGTTCAGCAAGGGCAAGTGCAGGGTCCTGCACCTGGGGAGGAACAAGCCCAGGCACCAGCACAGCCTGGGGTGACCTGCTGGGAAGCAGCTCTGGGGAGGAGGGCCTGGGGGTGCTGGTGGACAACAAGCTGTCCATGGGCCAGCCACGCCCTGGGGCAAAAGAGTGCAAATGGGACCCTGGGCTGCATTAGGAAGAGCACTGCCAGCTGGTCAGGGAGGTGATCCTGCCCCTCTACCCAGCCCTGGTGAGGCACATCTGGGGTGCTGTGTCCAGTTCTGGGCTCCTCAGGCGAGAGAGACATGGAGCTCCTGGAGAGGGTCCAGCAGAGGGTGACACATGATGAAGGGCCTGGAGCACCTCCCTTCTGAGGGAGCTGGGCCTGTTCAGGCTGGAGAAGAGACACGGAGAGGGAACCTCATCCCTGTCCGTCGGTGTCTGCAGGGAGGGGTCAGAGGCTGGACCAGGCTCTGCTCGGCGGTGCCGGGCAATGGGACAAGAGGCAACGGGCAGGAACTGAGGCACAGGAAGTTCCACCTGACCATGAGCAAGAGGTTCCTTACTGTGCAGTGCCCGAGCACTGGGACAGATTGCCCAGAGAAGGTGTGGAGTCTCCCTCGCTGGGGATATTCAAGAACCCTTTAGACACCATCCGGTGCCGTGTCCTCTGCGATGACCCTGCTTGAGCAGGCAGAATGGACCAGGTGACCCACTGTGGTTTCTTCCAACCTCACCTACCCTGGGATTCTGTGAAATATTATCTCTGGTGTCTTTTCAAATAATCAGTTTCTTTTTGGTGTAGGTTTTTTTTTTGTCTAAGCTGCCATGGTGTCCTGTATTGCTATCAGCTGGGTGAATGGTAGTTTGCAGTTAACTACTGAACAGGTGTTTCCTAAGTCTTGCTCTCCTGTGCTGGGTGAAGCACCAAGGCAGTGTGTGGTCCTGGCCACAGCCACTGCCTGAGGAGGCCTGACAGAGCCAGAGCTCTGTGATGATGCTGTTAAAGTGTTTTGCATTCCTTCTTCCTTACATTCCTTTCCACTTACACAGGCAATAAGGGGGACGTTGTATTTTCAGAACTTGAGAACAGCAGCAGGTTTATGTTTTGGTTAACTCCTTGTATTTTGTGGCTTTTAAAGCCCTTGGATATTTTTAGGGGTGATTCAAGTTGACTGTCGCTGATCAGTGTCCTTGGATAAGTGCTTCAAGGTATTGCTGCTCTGAGTTACTAATAAATGATTTTCTTTTCATGACCTGGACATTAATACCTTGCTGGTTACTTGTTAAGAGTGTTTGTCTTTAAACCGATTTTGAAAAACCTTGTAAAAAACAGGCACCTGGCTGTGTGCCTCTCTCAGTGCAGTAATCAGGAGCAGGGGCATATCTTTGCACCAAATACATATGCACAGAGTAGGAAACTACTTTCTTGGCAAGGCAGTAATCCTACAGTTTATCTTCCAGCAAAGCAAAGATCAAGCAAGTTTCAAGTTTGGGGTTATTTTTTGTTCAGCTTCAGTTTCCAGTGTGAGCTGTACTTCAACATTACTTACGGAAGTTTGTTTTTTTTTTTTTTTATTTCAGTGACAGCTGATCAGCTGTGGAAAGGAGCTTTGGCAGAGACTGGCGTGGGAGTAAAGAAAGGAAGAGGAAAGAAAAGGAAGAAAAAGCTAAGGAAGAATCTCAATAGAGGCCAGGAGATTGGTGAAGGTAGATTCACAAATAGGAAGCTGAGGACGTGTCTTGATGGTTTTGTGTGTAGTGTTTCTTGATTTAGTAAGTGGACGAATTTCCTTTCTGTGATGTCAGAACTGCTTGGGATATTTTTGTCTTCAGACAAAAAAATCTTAATATGATTATTTAATGGGTTTTTTGCTTTTTCAGATATAAATTCTGCATCTTACAATGCATTTGAAATATGTGAGAATTTTCTATCTCGTTGCATTTTTCCTGAGTACAGAGTGGCAATCCTAGTTTGGAACAAAGCATAATTTTTCTCTGTTACTTTTAAGGACGTTCTGGTTTCCTCTGGCCTGGTCTTAATGCTCCTGTGTTGCAAACTGGGAAAGTCCAGGAAGTTGCCCAGCGAAAAAAAGAAGAACGAGAGAGAATTCAGTCTGAAATTATTCAGCAGAGAGATACATGGGAGAAGAAAAGGAAAATAAAAATTAAGAGAGAGGGAGGATGGAGTGGAAAGTGTTGGGGAGGTATCATTCTGGATCCTCCTGACCCTGGCCCTAATGGAGGTAAGCAAACCAATTATCTTCTTCCTTTCCCTTAGCCTTTCTGAGAGAGGGATTGGAGGAAGCAAGATCCAGACTTTTTCTGTGATTGAAAATTGGTTTTGTACTTCTCTGGTCCACGCCCACACACAAGCAAGCTAAATCAAAGAGCAGGTACTGCTAACACCAGGGAAATTTGTTTAAAAATCCCTTAGTTTCTTATAGCTGTTAGACTGTTCTGTTATAAACTGTGTGATTCTATGTGGTGTTACAGAGTACTGTGTTGTGTCACAGACTCTTAGAGGAGTCTTGAAGGATGGAAATGTTTTTCTGTGTCCAGCATCAATTGTTTTGAGTATGAAATATAGTCATGGCTTTTTTATAGTTTCTTAAAAGATCCTGTGGGATAAATCAATCTTGTTTTTAATTCTGTTTCAAATAATGAAATAGGGTTAGAGATTATGTAGTTTGAATGTAGCTTTTAGAAGAAGCTGCAATAAATAACTGTCATAGTAACTATAATAACTAAAGAAGTTATTTATTTATTTCCTAGGTAGATCAGTATGATGAGACTAGAAGGCCTGTATGTACAGCAGAGAGGTGACTTTTTTTACAGTACTGTTATTCAGACTACTAGAAATTCTGTAGTAGCTTTAACATTTAGAAGCCTGATCTTTTTCAACTAATTAAACGTGAAAAAGACCTGTCAGCTCCTGTTGGGCTGAGTTTTTATTGTGAAACTCTGCTTATTGGCATCTTTCAGTACGCTTTCTATTGTAAGAGAGGCTAAGAAAGACAGGTGGTATTTTCTAGCACTGTTTGAGTTTCATTTTATTACCTTAAGAGCAAATGTTCCGTGGAAGGCAGTGATGTGACAGTGGACTTGGCGGGCTGTCACTGAATCTGTCGAGGTAAAAATAGGAGATTTGAGAGATGAATTGTTCCAAATTCCCCATAAGTCAGTGGTGGAACATGGAGCAAATCAAGAAAATGCCATGGTTCCAGTTCCGTACTGTGAACACGAGACTGTGTTGAGTTTATCCCACTGAAAGAGGTGACAGCTGTTGTAAACACTGTTTATGCATTTGTGAACTTTACCCTCTGGTGTTTTCCTTGATTTTGCTTTTGGCTGGTACTAGTGATGTAGATCACTTGCATTGAAGTTGGCTGTGTGGAGGCTGTTCTAGTCTAGGTAAAGTCCTGCCAAAAAGAGGAAAGGGCACTGCAATCAAAATAGGAAAATGAAGCTGTCAGCTTGTATTATGAATGTGTTTGAGAAAAAGCAGCTTCTGATTTGCATGCACTGATTTCCTTTTAATCTGTTTAAAATATTGAGGATTTTCATGCCCCTGTAGTTCTTTCAGCATCTTTTTAGTCAGAGGATTAATGATTCTGCAGGGGAATTGGGACATTCACTGTATGCAGTGTCAAGGTGATAGGAAGAACAGACCTGAAACTGCCAAACCCAATGAATCCTTTTGGTCTGAGACTGTGACATGACTGGATTCCCTGGTGTCACTTACTGTGCTAGCGAGGACAGGAGAAAGAACAGTATTTTCCACTTAGAAATAAAATTACTTTTCTCCCGAGTTTACAGTGTTTCTTTAGCAACCAAAGAGCTTCGGAGGGAGCAGAGGGTGCCTGCTGGGATTCATATCCTTACTGTGAGCTAGAAATCTGCTTTGTCTAGACTGACAGGTCTCTAAACTGTGCCAAGATGATCGTGTTTATAACCATCTTGGAGGTTATGTGTAAATGACATGGTGAAGGAAAACGTTTGCTGAAGGACTGAGGGCCCAGTTCTACACCATTACATGGTTTTGAGCTTTTCTCCAGAATCTCACTGTAACTACACCAAATAATGGTCTTCTGTGTTGTACTGAAATGCTCTTGTTCAGGGCATAAATTGGAAAAGCAAGAGGTTATAAGGGGCTAAATGATGCATGGTTATTTGAAGTGGTTATGTATTGTTTCGTTTCATGCTCCCCCTCCCCTTTCTGCAGTTTCACAGGAGCGTGGATCAAGAAGTACTTGCAGTTTCATAGAACCATAGAATCAAAGAATAGGTTGAGTTGGAAGAGACTTTTTACAGGTCATCTAGTCCAAACCCCAAATTTCTTGGAACCCCTGTAAATTGTATGGTAAAAGCTTGAGAATATTCTGAAAAATATTGCATAATGCCTTAGTTGTAATGGAAGAGACCCATCTGGTGATTTTAATGATCTACAGCTTTTGCTCTGTATGTATGAAATTTGAGGTTTTTTGGCAATTTTAGGGCAGTGTTTAGGGAAGAAGGCAGTTTACACTGCTGGTTCATATTATTCTTGTCTTACCTTTTCTATTTGTTGCTGAGACTGCTTTATAAATTACAGTTCCATAGAAGTTGTGTCCTCCTTAAGTTGTACCAGCTACAGGGGGCTGTGCTGAATAACAAGTAACACAAGGAAATGTAACACCCTGTTTTTCTCCCAACAGAAACTTACGAAGATTTTGAAACTCGAGTCCTCGAGGTAAGCATTGCAAATCTTTTCATGGACTTTAAATAGTTATCACTACTCTATATTGACCTTGCAAATATTTATCAAGCCTTTGCCAGGTCAGTATTACAGCAGTAGGAATGAGTCTGCTTTTCTGTTTCAGCAGCATGAGGTGTACAGGCACAACCTATGAGAAAGTGAGTTACTTTGTCTCTTTAATTGAGAGAGAAGGATTATGAGAAACATTTTCTTAACAAAATAGCCTGATTCACAACCGCTCCTTGTCTGAAAGTTAAAAAGGATAATCAGGGAAGTCAGAGGCTGAGCTACCTGACAGCTCTACTCCAGAAAAGCATCTGAGGCTTCTCTCCTGTCCCAATAAATGTGCAAATGGGTTTCTTTGCCCTTGATTATCTTTTATGCATTTTTCTGCGATGGCCATCAGTTGGAATTCTGTCCAGTGGCTCGAGTGTTCTCTAGGTCAGTCCAAATCTTTGCTTCTGGCAGTGGGTTTTAGTATCTTCTGAGACATGGAAGACAATGATGCTGCATTGTAATCTCAGTCTGGGTAATTAGAAGTCATGAGTTGGTTTCCATGTTTTTTTTAAATCCTGCAGAGGGGTAGGATATAAACTGTTCTAGATGTCTGCTGTAAAAAGGATAAAAAAGCAATGGATATAAATAAAAAGCAAGGTAAATTTAGACATAAAGAATGACTTGCAAATGGGAATTTGATTACTGGAATGGATTGGGAGTATATAGAATGTCTTTCATTGGAGCTTTTTTAAAACAAGTTAGATAATCTGTCAGAAGGGATGGGGAGACAAAAATCTGTGAGCTGTTAACCCATTTTCTTATCTCAGTGCATTTTTGGAGTGAACTGGGCCACACTCTGGGCTTTGACTGATACAGCAAAGACCATTTGGAGCACTTGGCCTTTCACTGAGTCTGTGAAGGCCACTTGTAATAATTGGATTGCATGGGACCTGTTCATAAAAGAAGTGATTTTTGTTGCTGAGCCCTGCAGCTGGCAGTGCCTTCTGCCACCTGAAGGGGCACATTGCAGAGCAGTGAATGTTTGCTGCTGTGCCATGTCACAGCTGACTGTCACTTTGGATGCTGCAGCAGGGGAGCTTTGCCCTTCTGTGCTGGCAGAATTATTTACAAACAGCAAGGCTGAGTTGCTCTGCAGTGGTTCTGTGTGCTGTAGAAATCTGTCTCAATGCTTTATTACATTTGATTAATAAAAAAGCTTTTAGAAGCAGGCTTGGGCTCTGCTGTTACATGAGATTGCCAGACATGTGAACTGAGAAAGTGGAGAGCTTTTGCAGAAAAATAGCAGGAGCAGCAAAAAACTCTGTGTTCAAAGTCAGCAGTGAGCTCAAGATAATTGAGTCTTATAATTTTCTGATAACAAGTACGAGTTTTGAAGTAAATAGATCACTTTAGCATTCCTGGCTTAAATAGGTGAGAGACATGCTGCTATTTCTGTATGAGTTTTCCATTATCTTTACCTTCACCACAGTACAGGAGATTGAAATAATGTTTGCTGGGAAGTTGTGCTTCACAGCAAGAAACTCAGAGCCATTTTTAAAGGACTGCCTTATGAACAAAGATACAACAGGCCCTTTCTGTTGTGATTATGCTACTGAAAAGGCTGTGCTCTCTTGCTAAAAAAAAAGAGAAATTGCTTATTAAAGTCTTATTAAAAAAAAAAGAGAGAAATTGCTTATTTTCTTAGGATGTAGAAACAGAAAAGCTGTAATTTGATTTCTCCTGACTCTAAAATAGAGGATAGGCAAGCTCAGATTTTCATGTAAACTAGAACTAAATTTGTCATAGAGAACTTGGGTTACCTGTTTCTTATTTTCCCTGCCAGCCTGAGGCACATTTCCTGTTCTGCTCATATCTTACACATAAAAACAACCTCTTTGAATAGAACTGGTGGTAATGCTTGACTGGTGTCTAACATAATAAAATCACAGTGGTAATTAACATTTACAGGTGCAGCTGACATGTGCCATTACTGTTTTCACTGTAAGGTTTCATTTCATGTGTCATCCACCCTGAGATGAATTTTTTCTTTTATGTTTCTCCAAAATGAACATGGTAACAGCAAAAAAAAAGTAGCCTTCATGACGTGCTCTGCTGAAATAGTTATTGCCTTGTAGTGCAATTAAAATTAGAGGGTGAGACCTAGTGCTCAGTAAGGCCTGAAGGCACAGAACATGAGGTCAGTGGCCCTTTGAGTCTCTCATGAAGGGGAGCTTTCTAAGGGAGAAGATAAAGTTATAAGTAATGCCCTTTGCAGAAGACAGATCTCCAAGGGGTTTCATCCAATACTGAAATTGCCTGCTACCAGTTGTGAAAGCTGTTCTTGGTCGTCACTTGCTGGTTTGTTCATGCTTTTTGGTTTCCATTGCCTGTTTCTGATGAAGCAACTTGAATTTTGTGCAAGCATGCCTCCGTTTTAGCAGGGTCAGTGCAACCTTTCCAGCGTTAGAATAGCTTTCTTTTTGAGCCAGATGGTTTGGGTAAAGAAACAGAAATCTCAGTGATTTGTGTCTGAGTGTTTAACTACAGAATGCAAAGTAGCTTTAGGTGTGCTTGTCTCAGTCCATTTGCATCACTCCGATTTGCAGAGCAACATAACCTGTAAATTAAAGCTCATTTTATGAGCTGGCTGTGCAGGAAAACAAGAACTCAATCCTTTTTGTACTGACTAATCTAGCGCAGGAATTCACTAGTTCATCACTTAATTAATGAGGTTTCTAACTCAAAAGCTGTCTAGTTCATGACGTGTAAGTCTCACACCTGTGAGGAAAACAGTTGCCAAACCAACAGAGTGTTCATCCTTCCTCCTCTGTCATGGTGCAGGCGTGGCACTGGTAAACACCTCTGTCATTTATGTCATCCAGCTTGGAAACGTGGTCTGTGCCATGGCCATGAGTTAGGGGACTCTGAAGAACTGCCAGAAATACAGTATAAAAGGATGGTGGCTGCAGGGGACAGAAAGCAGAAAGCTCTGCGTGGCAGTGGCTGCATAATGGCTTTTTTTCCTTCCTGGACATCCTGTTTGCCTTGTTGCTCTCACTTTGACAGGAGGGAGCTGCTCCCAGCCTACATCAGGCCTCTTCTTCTTGGCTCATCTTGGTAGGCTTGCTACTTGAGACAGAAAGAATATTCTTTAATGCACAGCCTAAAGCATTCTTTCTGTAAGTCACTGGAAGTAATTTTCTAGCTATTGTTTTTGCAAAGGGTGCAATAAAAAAGGCTTGTGAAAAAGAAATGCTGCATGAAATTACAGTGTCTGAGATCCATTGTCTGACAGACTTGACTGGAAAATTATATTGCATAAAGGATACTTTCAGAGTAATAATTTACTTCTAATGAGATGTTGCCTCAGTAGTACTTCAAGGGTATTTGTAGGCTCTAGATTTTGCTTTTAGAACTACAGGGAAGTTTTCTGTTCCCTGGATGATACTGACAGTGTCTTTAGACTGACAGTGAAAATTTCAGGCAGTTTTTAAGATAGCACCTGAAGCCACCTGTCACAGTAAAAAATGAGAAGTCAGAGCTGTGCACTGTTTCTTACACTCTTGGAGTTCTCAAAGATTTTGGCCTGCTCTAAAAGTAAAGTTTAGGAATGCTACCTTCAACTGGTTGTGTTTAATAAATAGCTGATGATTGTTATCTCTTACCTGTCAGCCTGTATGGAAGAAATAACTGGCATTTGGAACACCCAGAAGCTTTTAAGTGACTTTTAATTGGGCATAATTACCCATCATCCTTTGAAAAGGAAACAAAGCCATTTCAGATACAGAGTGACTTTGAGACACATCATAGGGGGGTCAATCCAAAGGATCTGTACTCAGGTGGGAGCTGTGGTATGAGAGAGAGGAGAGAGAGGAACAGGACGAGGTTATTAGTGCTGCTTGTGTTCCTGTGGGTGCTGTTCATTTCTGTTTGTGCCGACTTGCAGGGCTCAGTGTGGGGTTGCATTCCCATCCTTCTGCAAGGGTACATGGGTGGGGAGAGCATCTCCTGCTTTGAGGGTGCAAGGTTAAGGACCATTTCAGTGTAAACGTTGCATTGTGGTACAAATCTGCTCTGCCCTTGGTGCACAGAAGGCTGACAGGGACATGATGCAGCTAACATGGGTTTGGGTTTTGTTAACGAGTTTATCACTCAATTCTTTCAGGTAATTGCAATTCCCAAACCTTTTAGCTGTGCCCCTGAGCCTCTCTAGGCTCGCTTACATGGAAGTGCTTTTCTTTCAGCACTGCACCCTGCTCTCATTTTATCTTGTCTCACCTTGTACCTTAGGGAAGTATTGGGACCAGAGGTCCTTACAGCATGAGGGGATCAGCCTGTGCAGACACTCTTCTCTGCATAACAGCAGCAAAAGAGAAGCAGTGCCAAGAGCGTGGCCTAGAGGTGGCAGGTTCCCAGAAATCATGGCTAGAACAGGATTTCTGGAAGGGAGGGATTTCCAAGGGCAATCCAAGTTGGCCAGTCGTTCATTCTGCTTTTACAAAAACAGAACCTCACAGGAAGTGTTGGATTTTGACCCTTTTTCTAACCAAGTAACTTACTTCCACATTGTCATTTCTCCTCTTAATAAATGTTTGAGGTGGTTTCATTTTGGTTTTGAGGTGCTGCTCTTCCCCTCAGTTCTAGAAAGCAAGCTGACTTTGCAGCATCACCACTGGGTGGTGGATACAAGGAGACAGTTCACTTGAGGTACACTGTGATTTAGGTGAGCATGTGTTGCATCTGCTTTCAAAATTTAAAAACTGGCTTTCAATCTAACCTGAGTGGCAATCTGATACCTTGGGGTAGTTGTGTCTTGGTTTCAGTCACTTTTCAGAGGCTGGGCCGTTTTAAGAGTGGCACATTGTTCATTTTGCATTAATTAATTGCAGAGTGGCACATTGTTCATTTTGCATTAATTAATTGCAGTGCAGTTGGACGAGGGGCTTGAGCATCCTGCTGTTTCCCAGGGTGGAAGGGAAGCATTGCTGAGCACCTTTGCTATGAGGAGGCATGGGGCTGTCTTGTGGAGGATCTAAGGATCTAAGTTCCAGCAGCTGTGACTGCCTGTGTAATTAACAAGCTTGAAAGGCCCTCTCAGCACTTCAGGAGATGCAATAGCCCTGACTGTGATGGGGACTGAACACATTTTCCTCCAGAGCTGCTCAGAAAGGGCCAACCAGTTTAAGGAAGGCTTCTGGAGAAGATCCTTGCATGTGTCTTTATTGCCACATTCTGGAAAGGGAGAGGAATAATCCATGAGTAGGTTTCTACAAACATCACATCCTTTATTTTTGACGTGCTGACTCTATTTTTGTGCAGGTACCCACTGAGAATGGCAACAGAAGATAAAAGTGTGTGCAAAGCAAAAATAGTATTCTCTTGATGCTCCTGGAGAGATGACTCTGCTTCACTCTCTTTTCTTCCATTATCATTTTGCATTTTCTGTAAATAGCCCATTGCCACAGGCACTTTCATCTTATGGGGCGTGGTTTTTTAGGTTGTTCTTGTAAGCAGTGAGTTTGAAGAAAAAAAAATAGCTTGGAATAAGCAATTGGCAAGGCTGATACTTCTTCAAAGTGCTCTCTAGAATGGGTGTGCACCTTGAATTAAACAGCATCTTTATTTTAATGAAAGCAAGGTGAAATTTTTCAAACCCATAATCCGTACCTAGTGAAGGCACTAGAATTTGGGGAGGGTTGTTCGTTTTGGGGTTTGTGGTTTTTTGTTGATTTTTTTTTTTATTTCTTATGGTGAATTTTAGTAAAAATGTTTAAACCACGACCCTCTCCATTCAGATGTGTAACACTACAACCAGAGTATCTTACTGAAGAATTACATAGAGGGGAAAGGATTTTATATCCTGTATATTATCTTTTTATACTTTATATGTAATTCATGTATTACATACAACATATATACTATATGTCTATATTTAAACAAACATATAGTTCAATATATAAACAAAACCAAGAGAACTAGAACAGATGGACAAAGGATCTTGGGTTGTTGTCCCAAAATTGTGTTCTCTCACCCAGTGTGCAAGAAGCCAATCCACACAGAGTCAAGCTATTTGATTTATTTATAGTTCTGCTCCAAAAGGGGTGCTGTGGGTGAAGCTAGCACACTGCAAGCCAAAAATACAAGCATATTTATAGTTTGATTATTTACAGTTCTACGTAATGAATCTACATCATTGCTTGCCTAAGCTGCTCCTTGCTCAGCTGTCTCTCACCTGGATTTAAGGGTATAGCACATTCTAAATTCATGTTTAGTGTTAGGGGTCTCCACTCAGAGTCAGGTAGCCTCAGCTGCAGAGGTGTGGTTTTCACATCAAAATGAGCCAAGTTCACCAAAGGACACAATCTGAAATATTTCTAAACCCCAGCAGTGGGAAGCTGGTTCGGGCTGACTTGTAACCAGTCTCTTCCCTTTATCTCATCATTTTAGTGACCTTTTACCACATTCTGCATTCTTCAGGTCAAGTTGTTCACCCTTTTCCCAGAGCATGCTCTCCCTCCCACCCGTACATGTGTCTCTTGCCCACATCAGGATATATTAGACCATATAAGGTGGGGGACTGTAAAGCAGTGACTTGCTTATAGAATCATGGAGTATGCTGAGTTGGAAGGGGCCCATCAGGATCACTGAGTCCAGCTCCTGGCCTTGCACAGAACACCCCAAGGGTCTCACCGTGTGCCTGAGAGCATTGTCCAAACGCTTCTTGAACTCTCTCAGGCTGGTGCTGTGACCGCTGCCCTGGGGAGCCTGTTCCAGTGCCCAACCACCCTCTGGGTGAAAAACCTTCTCCTGGTGTCCAACCTAAACCTCCCCTGACACAACTCCAGGCCATTTCCTTCTTCTTCTCCTCTATTAAATGGAATCTCCTTTTCAGCAGCTGTCATCTCTGTAACGAGACTGCCTTCTGCAGTGTGCAAGTAGATTTCAACCCTAAATTTTAATTCATTTGTAAAGCAACAACAGACCTTGAGCAATTCCTGGGAGTGCTTCTAAAATATGTTAAAATATGAGGAGGGCACTTCAATGTTAGTATCACTTTCCAGTTTTTCCCCATGCTTTTTCATCATGCTTGAAATCACACATAAAGCTGGCAGCATTACAGCATTATCTGTTGAGCAGCTGAGCACAACAGAGGGGTTACTTTCATGAAAGTGCTCTGAGGTAATTTCTTCTCTTGAATGTGGATTTTTAACAACCTTTATGTATTTAATGCCTTGAAGCCAGTGTCCCCCTGCAGATACCCATTGACAAAGACAGTATATATATATATAAAAAATAGGTATTGTAAGTGTATACTACAGACCTCTGATACCTTTTTTTGGTAAACTTGGCTGTCTTAAAAAAACCCAAAAAACCCAACCAAACAGACAAACAAAAAAAGAAACCCCAAAACCATTTGGACTGTGCAATAACAAGAAGCTTTGTGTTGTTTTTTTCTTCAGGTGAGAAATGTGTTTTGTATGAAGGCAAAGGAAGGCAGAAAAAAATCAATACGTGCCTTAGTGGCTGTTGGGAATGGTAAAGGAGCTGCAGGTATGTGCATTTATTGTATGTACAAGGTAACATCTTGCTTGATGATGGGATATTTTGTGGGAGCTTTAATAAGACAGCTGTATTCATGGTCAACCAGAGTTTTGCAGAACTTGGCTTATGTGAAAGGTTCAAGGCCCTGTGTGTTCCTCCAGCTGAATTTTGCTCGCACTTTGGAGTGGGGGAAAATTAATACAGGGAGGAAGGTGTGGTTCTCTTGCAGAAAGATGTGTTACTCTGAAAAAACTCTTCCTACCTCTTCTTTGGAAAGCTTCTTCATGGAACATGTTAACGCTGTAATCCATATGTCCTAAATGGTTGCACTGAAGTTGCCCCAGGATTTTTTCTTCATTCCCTTCTTTATTTTTAAACAGAGTGGACTGGTTTTTTTGTCTGAAGCAGTCACCACTATTCAATTGTTTGAAACAAAGTTTGGTCAAACACACAAAAACAACATAAGCCTTATGTTTTTTTCCTTTGACAACAAGCAGTTGGCATAACTGGTGTTCATAACTGGTGAACTGGTGTTCATAGCTCCTGAACTGTTTGTCTCTGTGATTTTCTCTGAACCACGTTCTGGGTGTGATCTGTGCAGTGGAGTGGAAATTTAAATGCTAAACGTGGCGGTGAAGTTCTCTGGCTTTTTCCACTTTTCTTTCTTAACATCATCTGCATCATCTGTTTCTCAGCAATGAAATGCCTCTCTCTGTCTTGCAGGTTTTGCAGTTGGGAAGGCAGGTGACAGGATGAATGCTTTAAGGAAAGTAAGTGGATTGAGTATTTTTTGGTTGATGACAATTACAAATAATTCATGCCTACACTTAGGGGTTTTTTTCCTAATAATCAGTATAATTTGTAGTCTTTGCAAAGAAGTAAGTCCTTGTGTTTGCTTTGTCTGTCTTAATAATCATAGAATGATTTAGGTTAGAAAAGCCCTTTAGGATCATCCAGTCCAGCTGTTGATCCAACACTGCCAAGCACCAGCAGCCCATGTCCCTCAGTGCCCTGTCTGCACATCTTTGAAACACCTCCAGGCATGGTGACTGAGCCACTTCACTGGCAGCCTGTTCCAGTGCTTGATAACCCTTTCAGGGGGGACATTTTTCCCATCTAAACCTCCACTGGCACGATTTGAGGCAATCTCCTCACTTGCTATTTGGGAAAAGAGACCGACCCCCACCTCACTAAAATCTCCTCTCAGGTGTCCGTAGGGAGCAGTAAAGTAAAGCCTCCTCTTCTCCAGACTAAACATTCTCATCTCCATAGAGTTTAGATGTGGCAAATCCACATTTTCCTGAGTTGTTTTTTTTCTTTCTTTTTTTTTATATCTAATTAATTGAATAATGATAAATTGCAGGTGCTTAGCAGAAAAATTCAAGGAGAAAAATGTTTTCTGCTCTTATTCCCTAGGCAAAGAATAAAGCAATAAGCTCCTTACAATTTATAGAGCTGTATCAGAACCACACAAGTAAGTATTATTCTTTCAGTGGAAGCACTGAACATACCAGCAAGAACTGGTTGCAACCACTTGCAAAGCATAAAAAAATGTTAATTTTTTTTTTTCTGATCTGATGCATTGTGTTATAATTCTTGCCAGCCTGGTCTGGGTGAAGCTGTCCCTGCTCATTGTGGAGGGGTTGGGCCAGCTGGCCTTTAAAAGGTCCCTTCCACCCCGAACAATTCCATGGTTCTGTGCTTAAAATTTGGATGCTTTGTAGTATTTCAGGCTCTTAATAGCAGGATTAGATCTTTTCTGGCAGTTTCAGTTAAGGGAGTCAAATACTCTCAGGGCAGTTTTCTTTACAGTGAACTCCAGTGCTTTTCCCCTTTCTGTGTCAGAGGAGAGGATTCCCTGTTGACTCAATCCATGTTTGCTGACCCAGCAGCCAGGGAGAACCTGGGCTGGAGGGTCAGTCTGGTGTTTCCTGATAGTTTTTTGTTAGTACTCTGTATGGAAAATCCAAGAATGCTGATGCCTGTGGGGAAATCTTAGGTTAAAAGCTGAATTATTAAAAAATATAGGTTAAATTGTATGGTGTGAGCTCAGTTCAAAACTAAATGAGGCTCACGGGAGGCACACCTGCCTATTTTTCAGTAGTAACACAGTATTCACAGATATTTCAACATTCAGAATTTATTCCAGAAATTTGTCTAGATTAACCCTCCTCGTTAAAGAAGTCAGGGGAGAGAAAAATCAGCTTCACAGTTCAGAAAAAGACAGGTACTAGCTAAAGCTTTTCTAGAAGGAGGAATTTACCTGTAATGCCTTCTGTTCCCCCTCTCCAGTTTACCACGACATTTCTGTGAAATTTAAAAGGACAAAAATCCGCATGAAGAAGCAAAACAAAGGTAATTAAAGGTGCCTGGAAATGCTGAAGTTTTGTTAATTACTGACTGGTATTTATTTGATTAAGTTAAACTTATGTAGTGTCTAGTCTACCATGTTTTAAATGTTGAAAATGATCGGTCATTTTCCTTTAGAAATACCTACTGTTGCTGACATGGCCTTGCTCTGGCAAATTGGGATGTGTCCCTTTTACACTGGTGGGAGCTCTCTCACTCTTCCCAAGTGTAGTTCCTTCAGTTCCAAATTACCTAGATATGGACCCTGGCCTGCTCCAGCCACTGCTGGGTTTGTATAGAGCTGTAAATTCTCACACCCCTTCCAGTCCAGGTCTCCCTTTCTTTACAGCCTTGGTGGTTGTGAAGTCAGTTTGATCTTCCTGGAAGTGGCACCTGTGGTTTCCTGATAGCTCATCAGTTAGTGGGGGTGGTTTTTTTCTTTTCCATGTCTCTTCGGGCTTTTTTCAGGTCTGTGTCTCTGTGTATCTTGTTTCTGGTTTCCCCTTTCTCCCTCAATTTCCTAATTGACAAGGTCTCCAATCAAATAACCTCACTAGAGTAAATATTCTGGCCCTTTTCTGCTGCTTTCCAGCCATTTGGCCCCCAAGATGTTTGTGGGTTTTTTGTCTCCTTTACTCGGCAGCAGCAAGACTGTCCTGCAGTTTTTAAAGATCATTAGAGCTGAGCCATGTAAAACAAACCTATCTGGAGCAAAATTAAACTCCTCAAAAAAACAACTCCTCCATTAAAACCTGGCAAGTTTGCAATGAATGCCAGTGTACCACAGTTATGCATTGGAGCTGATATAATCTCCATCTCTGTGACAGAGATGGATGCAGATGACACACAGACCTCTGCTGTGTTTGTGGATTTTGAAATACGTTTGTCTCTCCTTCACTCCATGCCACTAAAATTATGACAAAGTGTAATTCATTCCAGTTGCTGGGCCAGGAAAAGGGAAGTGATGCCTCTGCACAGCCCCTGGGGCTGTTTTTAACATCTAGTGTGTTCTAACACGCTGGGTAACAAAAATAACAAAGAAGAGCCCTCAGTGCTCTCTTCTGAGTAAGTTGTGTGCTTACAAATAATCACACAATGCTATTTTGTGGGTTTTTTTCCCCAGGGTATGGTCTCCATTGCCACCGAGCCATTATCACCATCTGCAGGCTGATTGGCATTAAGGACATGTATGCCAAGGTCACCGGATCCAAAAACTTGATTAACATCACCAGAGCTCTCTTCAGAGGCTTGACCCGACAGGTGGGTGCACTCCCAATGTCCGCTGGGTCAGGGGACAGAAGGGATGGATGTTGTAATAGTTTGTGGGCAAACAGTTTATATTCCAGGCTTAAAATGAAGTAATCTTACAAAGAGCAAACGCAGTCAGCAAGGAGATAATTCCTCAGCAGTTTTATGGAGCTGTCCAGTCAGGAACAGCTGTGTGTAACTCTGCCTGTTCCACAGCCAGGTGTCTGCAGGGGGCATCTGAATTCCTGGGCTTTCATTTGGTGTGGTTTTGGTGACCATGGAAAAATCCTGGGCAGAGGGAATTGTGGGCCAGCTTCAGTTGCTGCTGCTTGCTTGTGTTCTAAGTTCTCGTTGCCCAAGCACTGAGGCCGCAGCTGCTTCTGTTGCTGCTGTAACTGAGATCTCCGAGGTCAGTCAGGGAGGAGGTGTTGTTCCCTCCACCTCTGAGTGCTCGCAGTGGAGATGTCTCTGAGCCAGCTGCCTGGAGTTGATGGAGAAGCTCCAACATGCAGCATTTCATCCTGCTGCCTTTGAACACCAGCCTCAGGATGAGTCAGCCCTTTGGAAATTCCTGGTTATCTCACTTGTTTGCAGTTTTGGTGGCTGCCAAGGTTTAGCTGCTTCCATTCCCAGTACAGCCCTGCAGAGCTGTAGCTGTCAGATCTGTCGCCCTGTCCTGGCCAGCTTTATCAGCTCAGCCTCGGGAGGTGAGGGGGTTGTGGTTCTCTTTGCCTGATGAGAGTCACGGATCTCACAGCTTAGCAATACCTGAGGGCAATCAGACTTGAGGAAGTCTGGCACTGTGTTTTCAGTGCATTGTCTCTGAGAATCTTCTAGAAGAAGGGCCTGCTGTATAAATTATTGCTTTGAGAGTTATGCACTTGGTATGTTTTCTTGACTGCCCTGAATGGGAAAAATTTCCTGTCACCTGTAAATATCTATTCTGTAAAACCTGAGCGTTACCAAAACACCCTGTAGGCAAGGAAGAGGTGTAGTTGAAAATAATGTCACATTCATATCTTCATATTAGCTAATACCACCTGGCAGGGCAGTAACAGGCACTTTCCTGTTGTCAAAGCACAATTTATATCCACATAAAGACATAAAAAATGTTCCTGCATGGTTCCAACAGGCATGTTTATGAGCAGGATATGCCTTTCCAGAAGCAAGTTCCTGTGGGATGACATTGTAATGGTGATTAGTATGTCTGAGGTCTGGCTATCTGAATTCTTTCCCAGGAAGATGAGCCCAACAAATCATTTCATTGGCACAGTGCTTAAACTGTTAATTAGGAAATTAGTTTTTGGGGTTTTTTAGCCCCTATCCCACGCACCGTGTAGATTCTGGCCTGAAGTGAAGCCACAGTGTGCATCACTGTTTTGGTTGTCTTTTCCCTGCCTGCTCCCAGGAGACTCACCAGCAGCTGGCAAACCAGAAGAGCCTCTACGTGGTGGAGTTCCGGGAAGAGCAGGGCCCTCTGCCCATCGTGGTGGCCCTGCCCGAGGGGACTGTCCGGGAGGATCCTGAGCCCGAGGATGAGGTTCCAAACACAAAGCTGGAGTGGAGGGAAGTGAAAGAAGCCCAGGGAATGCTGAAATCTCCCTGGGCAAACGTCAGACGGGCGGCGTGCTGACAGCTTCAGTTCCTCTGTGTCTCCAGCTCAGAGGTGCAGCTGGCAAAGCCCGGCTCAGACGGGGTGTCTAGGCTTGGTTTTCAGGGGAGAGCAGCAGGAGCTCTCTCATGCCATCCATGTCACTGCTGCCATCCAGGAACACTGTTTGCTTTCCCACAATTCTCCTGACCACTGTCCGAGTGGGAATGTTCAGATGGAAACAGTCAGTGAACATATCTTTGGCTTCAAGCACGCATTTGCTCCATACCAGAAGAGGGTTTGTAATCAAGAGCTCCCATGTTTCTTTCACAAGCTCTGGGGAAACTGTTGAAAATACAAGATTGTGAAAGCAATAAATAATCATCAGAGTGGGTTTAGTTTGGGTTTGTTTGGGTCCTTTTTTTTTTTTTTGCAAAATGCTGGTATCTGGGAGATCCCGAAGCAAGCAGCAGGAGTGGGAATTGATGTGTGCAGCCTCTGTCTCACTGCCGAGGCTCAGGGGTTAAATTCCGTGCCTCCCAACCTGTGAGTGCCTGTCATGGCATTTCCCCAAATGCCAAAAGATGCTTGGGCCACCTCTTTGTGGGAGAAAATACCTTAGGAATCCTTCAGACAAAACTGGGAATTTACATGTGAAGTTCGGATGTGAAAGACATTCAGGAGCAATGCTTTACAGTGATACATATTTTTACATTGATTGAATGCAGGTTTCTAAAGACAGCATTTGTGTATATACAGACAGGCAGGGTGGATTTAATTGAGTTTTATCTCACTCTGGCAATGAAAATCCTAATTCCAAGGCCATGCCTGCTGAGCAGTGGGATGAAGGCTTTTTTCCTGTTTGCCAGCTCAGTCTAAATACACCTTCAATAGGACTGCCAAGTATTCAGGTTGCAAACTTTCTTGTCAGCAGCACATCAAGCTGCTGTTGGGGAATGTGTGCTGACATTCAGCTTGCATCCCTGCTGTTGAGCTTAGGTCCCTACATAAAATTAATCTTTTGTGGCTTTACTGTCCCCACAAGTTTATTCCTGTTAAGGTAGGTGCTTGTGTAGATGTTTTACCCGGCACACAAACTGCTCATCGCTCACAGACAGAGCTGACTGTAAAATGAGAAACTTCTTTATTTTCCATGGAGCTGGCTGCAGTTTTCTATTAAAAATCAAATTCTTCTCCTGCAGTTCAGGAGAAGATGGAAGTTCTCCTAACTCGCTGCATTGCTGGAGGCAAGGTATCCAATATGCAAATATTTGGAGAACAGTTTAACATGGTGGTTAAACCACTTAGTCGAGCAAGAGCAACCAAGATTACAATCTGGGCATAGTTAATGAATATGTCTGCAATCTTGTTTTTAATAGGAGCTGAGGCTTTGCCTGCCTTCAAGTGCATAGATTGCTTTAACTAGCATGTAATTGCCTGCTCTCTAGAGCAGATCCCTGCAGAGCTCCTTGTCCTGCTGAGGAAGCTGGAGAAAAACAGAAATGGGAACTCCAGCCACACAAGCAGATGAAATCTGGTGGTGGCTGCAGGGGCACAAGAGGCCCAGTGTTTCAGCAGTGTGGATGGGACTTGTAAATGCTCTGGAAGAGAAAACAATTTGTGGCTTTTTAAATGGGCTGTTCCATCCATCTGCAAGGGAATCCCAGGGATGGGGAGGTAGCAGTCTGGGGGGATCTGGGAATTCCTGAGCAAATGCAGAGCGGGGAGTGGAGCAGCCCCATATCCTGGGCAGGCTGGGAACAGCTCTGCAGGCTGGGACTGCAGTGCCTGTGGTCAACAAACTGCAAGGGCCAGCCTTCCCATGTCCTGGGGAGCCATTCCCTTGATGCCATGGAAGTATCCCCAAGGGAAAGGCTTGCTAGCCTGCAGTGTCCATCACCCCCAGTGTTTCCAGCGAAGTGACAGCAAATTCTCAGGCCAGTGCTGCCCTCAGGGCTCTCTGTGGGGAAGAGATGTGCTGCACACGTGGGCTGTAGGTGCTGGGAGATCTTCTGAGCTCTGGGCAGCATCTTTCCCTTCAGGAAGCATTGGGGGTGTGCCATTTCCCAGACAGCTCCCTTGGGCTGCCCAGCTTCCAGGGCACGTCAGTCTCCAGGGCTGGGATGACATGACAGGAGGGCTGGGCACGATGGACCTCTCTTTTTGTGTCCTTTTCTCTTCTTTCCACCATGCAGGGAAGGTGCACCTTGCTGCAATTCAGCAGCCACCCCTCACTGTGTCACTGTCCCGCGCTGGGGCCCTGCACCCCTGTGCCAAGCAGGGACACCCCTCACCCTGCAAGCTGCTGAGCTGTGTGGGGTTGGTCCTGGGGTCACACCAGGAGGGTATCAGAGTTCCAGCACTTGCTATCAGTTCATTCCTGTTTAGCGGGGGTGTCCCTTCCACCTGCCCAGCCCTCTCTAGGCAGAGGCCCAGCCCAGGTGACACTGGGGCCACAGAGCCTCCCTCAGTGCCCCTCCCGGGCAGCCCTGAGCCGGTGGACACTCCCATGCCAGCAGCACCCGGCTGTTTTTCCCCAGTGCTGGCTTCCAGCAAGGCTGGGCTGATGCTGTGGGGGAGGCACTCAGCAAACAGGGTGGGGACAGAAGGACACGGAGGGGGACTGGTGCAGACTGGTGTGAACTGGTGTGTGGCGGGCAAAGCAAGGCAGAGGGAATGAGGCTGGAGCCGTGCCAAACGTGGGCTGTAAATGTGGTGGCCACAAGGCACAGGGACAGGGATGTGAGGGGCCAGGCAGCACTGCTGGGTGGTGCACCTGGGTGCAGGAGGAACAGAGACAACTCATCCCAGGGCCCAGGGCAGGACTGCAGATCCCTGCCTTTGTAAACACACCCAGGCAGAAAGGCATCTTGGTGTTCCACTGCCACATTCAGGGGCGTTAATAGTACCTGGGCACCAACACCCCCACACACACCCCATGATGAATGGGATGATGGAACCAGTTCCAGCAGGTGGATCTTGAACTTCAGATCCCTGTGCCATTGTCCAAAGTGGCTTAGGGTTCCCGCCCTGCTCTGAAAAGGGGGTTTCTCTTTCCACCTCTGTTGCAAGTTTTGCTGTTGTCACAGTAACACAAGCAAAACAAGTCAGGCTGGTTTTCAGCAAGGGAAAAAAAACCCATAAATGTTTTCCTTAGTTTGCAATTAAAAAGCTCTAAACCAAACCCACAGGTCAAAGGTTCCTCTGGATATGAAGCAACAGAGGGGCCTCCAAGTCAACTTTTATTTCCCTCTTAATCTCCAGTCCTTGTTGTTATTGAGGAATTTCAGACTTAAAATGGAAGCATTTTTTGCCCCACAAGCTGGAGGGGCTAATTTGGTACCACTGTTTATTAGGCACCTCTAGCATGTGAAAACATCCCTTCCTGGCTCTGAACCCCATTTAAATTAATTCCTTGTCATGGTTTAACCCCAGCTGGCAAGTGATCTCCACACAGCCACTCACTCAGTCCCCGTGGTGGCACTGCCCTGTCAGGGTGCAGTGCTCCTGGGGCTTTGTCTGGGTGCAGCAAAGGGAAAAAGAGCAGCGAGGACTCACCCGTTCCCAAGATCACAGCAAACCCTTCTTTATTAGCGACACCATGGAAATGTATGAGAGAGTAGCCATTCACCAAAAGCAGGAGCTGACTGCCTCTGTCTGTTGAGGATTTGATTCTGACCCATAAAATTCTCCTGCAGCCTGCACCCCTTCCAGGCTGTGTTTTCAGGGGGTGGGGATCAAAGGCAGTGGTAATCCCTGGCGTTACAGTTGTGCCTCAGAATTCAGCAGTGCCCTTCAGGAGCTGCAATGATCCACATTGCCCCTGAGCTGAGTTAAATACTGTCCCCATTGCTCATCGCCAGTCAGAGAAGGCATTTTCAGAAACTGCATGAGAATATTAATTGACAGTGGGTTTAGGGAGGGAAACAGCCTGAAATGGGCATGCAGCAATTAAAATGACACAGTTTCACACTCGTGCTCCTTAGTGCTGGTTGCTCACATTTTCCCTGATACCAATATCAATCCTGGACTCATAAAGGTACAGTCCAGGGAGATTTAAGCCCTTTGAACCCTGCGTTTTTTAAAGCTGGATGTTGGGATTTTTTTTATTTGGGCCCCAGTTACCAGCACCAAACTGTAGCGAGCTTGTAAGAGACTGAAGGGAAACAGATTGTGCCAGGATATTCCTTTTTCTGGCAGGCTCCTCGTCTTCGTCACCAAGATCCCACATAAAAAGCTGCTTGTTTATAGGATATACATTAAAAAACGAAACCCAAACCCAGCCTGGAGATGGCAGTCGTTGTTCCTGGGGTTGTTCAGGCTCTCAGGATGATTTCCATCGCAGGAGTGAGAACACCTTGTGGATCACATAAAGCAGGGTGGCCACGAATGCAAATACCTGTGATGGAAAAACACACCAGCCAGTCAATTTTCTGCTGCACGGTGCCATTCCAGCACTGAGCACACCCCACGTGACATGCCCTGTTTCTCACATGTTTGGGGACATCCGTGCATGGGGGGGACTGCGACTGGTTTCTCTTCCCCCTCCCCAAACTGTTGATGCAAATAAGGATTTGCACTTGAGGCCACCCCAGAGCCACCTCCTGGCGTTCCCTTGCCCTCCTGCCAGGCACTCACCACAGCAGCAATGTTCTCCCTGTACTCCTCCTGTAGCAGGAGCTCAAGGCGAAGAGCATAGGTCGTGTAGGCTTCCAGCACCGCGGCGCTGAGGTAGAACAGCGCTGCTGTCACCTGGCAGATGACATCCTAAGGAACAAGGATCACACAGTCACCTCCAGGGGGGTCTCACTGCCCATACAGCCACCCCCAGCCTGCAGTTTGGAGTGCAGCAGCAGCGCCCTGCTCTGCAGGGCACAGCCAGGCAGGGGAGGCCCTGGGGTTTGTCACAGGCACGTACCAAGGTGACCCAGCAGCTGCTGCCGCCGCCGTGAGCCCCGCAGATGTAGAGGCACAGGAGGGAGATGGACATGACGAAGCAGAACACGGAGACAAACATCACCCAGCCCTGCAGCATGGGGGCTAGGACCTTCGAGGACGCCACCAGGATCCACACAAGGCCCCCAAAGATCTGCAAGTCCAAGCGGGGGACAGGGTGAGCGTGGGATAAAATGACTTATCCAGAGCAGAGCCAATAGCCATGCGCGCATCTGGCACTGCCACTGCACGTGGCAATAGCCCATGAGTTCTTCCCAGCCTCTGCTTGAAACTGGGCATTTAGCTGGGACCATCTGCCACTGATCCTGACCCAAAAAAATCCTCACTATAGCCCTGCTTCCTGGTTCTTCTGCCACTCACACCCTCCCTGCATCAGGAGGCTGGTTCAGACCCTTCTGAGGGCTGGTTTTAATGAACAGGGTGGCTGATTCAGGACAGGTGTGTTTGCTTCGCGCCCAGCGTGTCAGATCCCTGCCAGGAGCGGTGTCAAACCCAGCTCACCTGCACAAACAGCACAGACACCTGCCCTCACAAAGGCCACATGCAAATATCACCCTGAAAGGAGAGATCGGGCTGAGGAGAGGTTTGACTGTCTGGGTAGGGAAAATAAGCCTGAGGCTCCCAGCTGCTTCTTGGGAAGGGGAGCTTGTGTTGCTGCTCCAGCTCTTTGGGTTATCCTTCGCTGGCTACACCAGAGCTGTGCCTGGTTCCAGCTGCTGGTGTGGGAGCAGGTGGGGCCTTCTAAGCCAGCCTTGGGAGTTTGCCGTGGGTTTTCGGGTGGGACACAGGGACAGCTTTGTCTAGGCTCCACCCCTGCGACAGCAGACTCCTGCACAAGAGGATGGGAGTGTGGTGTTCAGTGCTGTGCAGCGTGACCTGCAAGCGGTGCCTTTGCACTGAAATGCGCTCAGCAGCTTTTCTGTGCCACAAACCAGCCCGGTTGTTTCTTGGAGCCGTGCAAAGTTAAGTCCGTGCGGCATCCTGTGGTGAGGAGCTCCTCAGCTGAACCCACACTGTGTGGAGCAGCGCTGCTGTGGGAACCTATCCCTCACCACCAGCCAGTCTGGGATTCAGGCAAATGTCCCGAGGTAGGAGAGCCTTGCTGACTCTAAGGTCATTCTGATTCTTGTATGGCCAGTGTATCCCAGTCAGCATCCAAGTGTCAGCTCATGTTGTGGCATTTCCACCTCCCTCCAGGCATTTTGCAAGTGTAAAGAAAGTTCTGATTTCTGATAACTCAGAAAATGTTACATCATTTGTGTCACCCCACAGTTGTAGGGAAGTTCTTTGGTGCCATTATGCAAATTGACACATTACATCAATTAAGTGGTTGAGATGTGGCAAATGCCTGAGTGAAAATGGGTCTTCCAAAGTGCTGCTGTTCCAGGTGCCTCTTGTAACAGCCACAGAGTGACACTTGAACACTAATGCAGTCCTTTCACTCACTCGTGTGCTGACACAATGAGTGTGTTGCAGCTAAAAATCCCCGGGAAAAGCCTTACGGCTGGTCCATTAAAATCAAGCACAAATTATGGTGAGATACGAGGTTGGGGGAAGAATTACCATGGCTCACTTCCTACCACTCAGCGTCTCTCCTTCCTGCAGGCTGTCCTTACTCACTCAGAAAAGTCTGTTTGACATGGTTTGATTATTGACTTTGGTTTTATGCTGCAGACTCATAAAAAGGTAGGAAGGATTGAGAGGCTTTCAATAACTCACAGCAGGATGTGGACAGCAGTCTAAGAAAAAAGTTATCCTTTAAATAGCCTTTTACAAAGCAAACATATCTGCTTTCAGCTTGTTTCAGCTTTTCCACATGGGCCTGGGTACCCATATGTGCAGAAAATTCTTCAGATTAAATAGATTACAAGAATCAAACTGAGCCTCACAGATTAAAAATGGGCTTAATCAGCCCAAGCAGATGTGTCGAATCATCTGAGCTGCAGGTAGGATCTTCTGAAAATTTCACAACCATCTTAGTATTTAAAATTCCAATTTTGTTTGGTTTGGTTTGGTTTGGTTTGGTTTGGTTTGGTTTGGTTTGGTTGTTACCACTTGGCCCATGGTAGGCAACCTGAGAGTCCACTGAGGAATGAGAAACTCTTCATGCTTCCGAATGCTGTGATTCAAGGCAGCCACCTCCTTTGTACACAGCGAAGGTCATACAGCTGCACAGCCCAGAGTCTCCCCAGAGATGGAGAAATCCAGTCATGCAGCATTCCTCCTTCCTGGGTGGTTCCTGGGCCTTCAGGATGCACATTTCCAGATCTTACCCAAACCAAAGGACAGGGTGCTCATTTCAGCAAGCTGCCCTGCCAAATCCCCTGGAGACAGGGATTGCAAACAAACAACTCAGAGGGAATCACGCTGAGGCCAACAGCAGCCTCAGCACCAGGACTAACACAACTCATGGCAGGGGTGGCTGGCAAGTGTCTGCCCGGCCAAAACCTCCACAGGGACTTAATATCCTCCTTCCTGTAGCTGCAGGAAACCTGGACCTTGCTCTCAGGCAGAATCCAAGTCTGCAGAGCATGATTGGAGGGGCTGAAGCAAAGCCTTTCTCTACAGCCTATTTGCTGTGTGGTTACCACCAGGAGAATGAAGGAAATGCCATAAATCCCAGGAGTGCAGACCAAGCTGGGTGACAGGAAAGGATTTGGTGCCAGATGACAAACTTGAAGTTTTTAGCATTAAATAATCTGAATGCCATCCTACAGTGGTCAGCCGGGGCTTTCAATGCTGGACCAAAGTGCTCAGAATTTGGAAAAAAGCCTCCCAAGCTCTTGTGAGAAGAGCAGATTTCTTGTGTGGGGCAGAGGACACTGGGAAAAGGTTCAAATTGAGACTCTTATCTTTTAGCCCCTGCTCACAGCAACTGCTTTTAACCACTCCTTCCAAATCCACTAAGATTATGATCTCCTTCTGCTCAATGAAGTTACAATGTGGAAAAAAGTTACAAGGTCTTTGCTCACCCTTTGCTCACCCTTTCCTCACCCACACGCCCCGGTCCAGCGCTCCGCACGGGCGGCTTGGGAATGCAGCACTTGAGCAGCACAGCCTCGGCTGCCCTGGCTCTTTGCTGCTGCAAACAATTCCCTCGGCTCACCCTAATCCCCTGCTCTAAGCGAGCAGCTCACCCTCTGCCTGTTCCATCCGCTAAAATAATTTTCCAGTTAATTAACCAGCTCAATTTGGCGGCCTACTCTAAACCCACCAGCAACCCCTGCCATTTTTTTAGGCAGGAAATTACAGGAGTTTTTCAAAGGCACCAGAAAAATCCCATTGCAGACTAAATGGGAGAGCTTCAGAGCCTCAGGCCTTGCGGTTTTCTCCGAGGAGCTGCCCCCAGCCCCTTGTGGCTCCCGGACCTGGCGTGGATCCTGAGCCACGTGTTTGGGGACAAGTGTCACCCCGCAGACACCTGCAGCGTGAGCTGTGCTGGGTGCCCCACCAGCAGCCGCGGCCCTCCCCCAGGGAAAAGTCAGCACTCACGATTTCAGGGATGAAGAGCACATCTGGGAAGGTCGTCAGGACCGCCAGGCCGCTGGGCAAAGAGCTGGTGGAGGTTGAGGAGGACATTGGAAGCCTCTGGCACGGTGATCGTCGGTCGCTCTGCACCTCACTGCTAAATGCAGCCTCCTTACCTCTCCCTCTCTCTCCCTCTCTCTGTTCCTGCTTTCCTCCCCTTCCTGTTCTCGTTTCTTCCTCCTTTTCTCCCCTTCCTGCTCTGGTGTCTTTCCTCCCTGCTCCCTGCTGACAGGTGAAGACAGCTGTGAGTGGCACAGGTGTGGCCAAACCCTGTGACCTGGAGTCACATGGGAGGTGTTCGGGAGATGCAGGGGCAGCCCTGGGGCTGTGCCCACACAGGCTGAGCGTGCCAGGCAGGTCCCTGGCCAGGGCTGAGTGGCACCGGGGTCACATCCGAGGGCAGCAGGGGATACCTGTGCCCATCCGCCTGGGCGGCCTCGCGTCCCCTTTTATTTGCACAGTGAGACAGCGTGGGCCCCGCACACCTGAGCTGGGCACAGCAGAGGACACGAGGGTGGCTGGTGGCCGAGGCAGGCCAGGATGTGACATGGGGCAAACAGTGGGGCCTAGAAATGTCCCCCAGACATCCAGGGATGAGGGCAATCATACTGCAGGGCAAACCACCTCCATCGTCTCAGGAGGAGATCGGAAATGCCAAGGTAACACGAATGACCTAAAATGATGAGACTTTCCAAGCCACTTGGCTTTTTTTCAATTTTCTTTTTCGTCTGTAGTCCATGGGAGCAAGTCATTCCCCTTCTCCTTAATACGGAATATTTACTTCTCTGTAACACACTCGCCTGGGTACCCAGCAAAAACCACCTAACTCCAGAAGCTGAGGCCAAAAGGTGCAAGAAAGTGTGAGAAAGGAAGACAGTGTAAAAACTGCCCCTTGGAGAAAGCAGTGGGGCAGATGAGTGGAGGAGGCTGCGACATCAGAAAAACTGGGCAAATGCTTTTAATAAGCAGATCAAGTGAGGGTTTCGTGGCAGAGCAAGCACAGAACCCCAGTGCTGGTGGGGCAGTGAAGGGGTGGGATGGATGCCTCTTACCCAGACCTTGAGCTCTATTATTTTCAGTCCACTGAAGCAAGAAAGCAAGAACATTTAAGTGGATAATGCCATCTTTCTTTTCTTCTGGAGGCCTTTTCTCACTGAAATGCAGAGTCCGTGCTGACCCTCCTGACTTCTTCAAAGTGGAAGTGTGTTTTTGCTGCATCTATGTGATTTCCCACTTCTCTAGTGAGATTCCATGTGCCCTAAGGTGGCACAGCTACACATAATGTATAAAAACTCGGATATGAGGCAGACCTAGAAACCAGTCAGCGAACAGGGAGAGCAGGAAGCACTGGGAATGCAGGCACGGAGCTGCACAGACACAGCTCCAGAGGGGTCTCACTGTCTCTGTAAGGGAGAGATGAAGCTCTCCTGTTCCTGGGACCATGGGACTGGCAGGGAGGTGTGTGAGAAACAAGCAACTGCGTTATGAGGGGCAGGGGCACTGGTGCTGTTCCACTTGGAATGGCTGGGACAGCTTTGAAGAACCCCTTCTTTGTCTTATTCACAAATTTTTGGTGATGGATTAAGAAACAGGGGGTTTAGTAGAACAGTGGGTTCAGTGGTGAAGAATGCTGAGACCAACTTGACTGAACTCTCTTAAATTAGACCCTTCATGAGGGTGCTCTTCCCGACTGAGGTGGGCATCAATGAGCCAGGTGGGGAAGTGAGACACTGAAGTTCTGAGCAGAAGGAACCAAAGAGTAACACACCTGACTCAAAAACAAACATGTTCTGCTGAGCAGGCAGGACAACACAGAATCTAAAGGTTACAGGACAATCAACCTCTTCATTCTATAGAAGGCCAGTCCCAGTTTTCCCAGCGTATCTCCTTTAGATGCTTGAAGATCCTTCCCTTGGGTGGGAACACCCCTCAGGGACTGACTGGGAGACTTGCCCATGGTCAGTGACATGGGTGAGTGACATCAATCCCTATTTGATAGTTATTAAGCTAGCTATATTACTGCTGCAATAAACAGAGCAGTGTGTTAGCAGTTTTACTGTGCAGAAATTAGTTCTGATCAGATAGTCGTTTTCCCATTTTGCATTTTCATCTTTTTACATTTTCATCTAATCAGTGTCATCATCAACTTAGATAAAGCAGTCATTTATTCATCCTTGTCCTTGTCAGGTGCTGGCCACCTGAAAGAAAAAGGAGAACATGACAGGGTTCCCTCAGGAGGTATAAACCAGTAAGAGCTTTCTATTCTGGAGAGTTTTCTCTGAAAGAGATCCCCGGACATACACAATTTTGGAGCTGGTATCCAAAGACTGGAAGTGAGCTCCAGAAAGAGGATGAGGATGCCTTTATTTGCTAGGGAAAGCACCTCACCCCATCGTTGGTGGTGCAGGAGATGCTGCCCCGGGGAGGTACAAACCAGCAACAGCTCTTTCCCGAGAACTTCTGTGTTAGAGCAGTCCCTGGTGGAGGTATTCAACACTGGCGGCAGCATCAAAATTTTGGTACAGGGCTCCTGGGAGTGGATTGCTCCCACACAGGAAGTGCCATGAAAGAAAGCTCTTGCTGTCCTTTACCTCCCCTGGGCAACCTCTTATCTGCAGCAGGAACACTGGGGAGAGCTGCTTGCCTCCCAAAATAAATGCATTTCTTTTGGTCCTGGCACATTGTGTTCGCCAGTAGTGTCTAGACAGTTCTGACTTCAGATCTGCGCCTTGGGTTTCCGAGGCAGTGTCACGGTACATTTAACTGTCTAGGAAGTACACAGGGATACACCATTCATACAGCTCTGAATGGTGACAGTGGGAAGGTAAAAGCCAACATCTTCTTTTCCCAGGCACCTTTAGTGTGGGAGCAGTTAGTGGAGGGCTTCAGGTTTGGGATCCTGGCTCTGCGAGAGGGAAGGAGGGAAAGTGAATCATCTCAGCGCACCTCATAGGTTACAAAAGAAAGGTGTGCTCCAGCACTGACTCTTTCTTCCAGGACCCTATCTGTGGGAGCAGCTGCTGGGGTTTTTTTTTAATTTTGGACATCGTTTCTGTGAGAGAATCTGAGGGTACATAAAGTGAAAGGAAAGAGCAAAGACCTGCATGTGGTGCAGTTTACAGGCTGCAAGGGGAAGGAGAAAGCCAGTGCTGGCTTTTTTTCCTAAGATCTGTGTGTAAGAAGTTGCAGGCTGTTCAAAGCCTTGAAGCTGGGCTCTGGGAGACTGATATCATGGATGCAGCTGAGAAGTGCAAAACTCCAGGCTGTGGGGTGTAATTCCAGGGGTGTGAGAAAAATGTGCAGCCAGCAAGAGTTTTCTCAGCTGCCACTTGTTGCGACCAAGACTTCTGCTGCACACTTTTAGTTAAGATACAAGATCTCTGTGAATATGAAGTATGTGAATCCCCAGTTACTTGGAGAAATTTTGGAGGTAGCATCCAAATTTCCTAGGTGGAAACTGCCACTGCATATTGTACCACACCAGCTCTCCTGACCTAGAAGACATCTAACACAGAAAAAACTCAAGTCATGGACTGAGTGAACAAAACAGATACCTTGGAGAGATGGCCACTGACTATGGAAGTGATACCTCTGTTTGTGTGTTTCTATTTACAAATGTGTATCTGTATATAGCTCGAAGGTGTAGGATCTGGGCACGACATAGATGGTATGGAATAAGGGGTGGAGAATGTCCTGGCTCTGGCCAGGACAGGGTTAATTTCTGCAGTATCCAGAAGGGGACATGGCAAGGACCAGAGATTGTTCTGTACCACCTGGTGTAATTTTCCCAGGGACAGCTCCCGGTGCTTCGTGTGGCAGACGGAGCAGCTGGGTAATGTCTGTTCCCTCTGCTGCTGGTACTGTGACTGTTACTGGTCACTTTTCCTACTCCAGTGCTGTTTCCAGTGAAATGTTCTTAACTCATGATCTTTTACCCTTTGTGTCTTCAATTCTCCTCTTCATCCCCCTGCAGGGGAGGCAAGAGTGCGTGAGTGCCTTGTGGGAGGGGAACATTAAACTGGGGAATACCATTCCTAAACGAGGACACTGGGGGATTGCCTTCATCCTTGTGCCAGGCTAGCGCAGGATTCAGGAAGGGATCAGGTCCCCGTGCTCCCTGCTGGGACCTGGGTGCCTGTGAGGTTTGCCATAACCTGGATATGGCCACAAGGCTGGGATTACCCTAACTGTCCCTTGTCCCTCCCCATGGCCTCGGCACCCCGCAGGGACCACGGGCAGCAGAGGGTCCTCACGGCTGGGGTGCAGGTTCCCTGATGGTGCCAAGGACTTGCCTTCACTTCTTTGAGCAGTGCCGTGGTTTAGGATCAGTGCTCCCCAATTTAGTTTTTTCCCTGAGAATCCAAATCACACTGCCACTCCCTTGGCTCCTCTTTTCCCCCCAGAGGTGGCCAGGGAGAACTGGAGGCACAAAAGCCCAAGATCACGGGTTGAAATAAGACCCATTTAGCGGAACCAGCAATGAGACAAGGAAACAGTAACAGCAACATTAATAATAAAAGTGTACAAAAGGGAAGGTGATTCACACGCAAGATGCTCGTTGCAGAGCCTGACCCGATGTGACCACAGCACCCCACACTGACCTGCCCATCCCCCATACTTGTTTCTCACCAGAAGCCACTCCCTTCTTCTCAAAAACCAAAGAATCCCCTCTCCCTGCCCCCAGCAATGAAGTGAGGTGGAACTGACTGACATCTCAGTCTTGGCCATGCCTCCTCAGCCATATCGAGCCCGCAAGAGCTTTCTCAGCTGGCACCTATTGTGACCAAAAATGAACCCTGTCCTTGGCCAAAACCAGAACATTCTCCACCCTTTATTCTACACCAGCTCTGTCATGCCCAGCTCCCGCACCTTCCAACCACACATATATANTTATATATATATATATATATATAAATACACAAGCACAGGCATCATTTCCAGTCCATGGCTGTCCCTCCTACGTGTCTGTAGAGTTCATTTAGTCATGATTGAGTTCTATCCATCCCAGATGTCTTCCAGGGCAGCAGAGCTGCTGTGCCGTCGGCTGACTGCTGCATCAGGAACTCGCGACTGGTGTAGCTGGAGCAGTCCTTACTCACTGCCCATGGTAGCTGTGGCACACAGTGGCTGTGCCATTCAGCAACCAATATTGCACATGTCTCTGGGTGGGCCAAAAGGAAATGTTCCAAAATCAAGAGAGAAATTCTGCCTCACTTACTGCAGCTCACCCATCTCTGGATTAAAATTCTGTAGCGGTCCCTTGGCTGGAGCAAAGCCGTCTCTGCCCCAGACCACGCTGGTCTCCAACAAGCACTCCAAAGCAGGAGGTGGCAGGTTCCCCTGCTGTGAGCTCAGCTCCCAGAACTTGCATGGCAGGAGAGCTGTTGCAGCTCCTCAGGTCTGGGGGAAGTTGCTGACACGACTTAGTCAGGAACTAAGGGACTCGGCAAGAAAACACCGACATCGTAACACTGCTCAAAACTGTCCTGTAAAATCAGCACAGTGGGTGTATTTATTCCCACTCTCCTCAAACATAACAGGCAAATTCCCTGAGCACTGAAGGCTGGGAAATAAGACTTTAAGGGTGCCTAAGCCCTCCTGAGCATCTCACTGTGGTTAGTCTGAGAGCCTGCGTCACACAGCACTTCTACACCACCTTCACAGAAAACAGGTGTCACGCTCAACATCTCTGTGGATGTGCTGCCCAGCTTTCACAAGCAGTGACACAAACTCTGCTAGGAGTTGAGTATCAGATGGCAAAGCTGTCAAGACCTGTCAAGAGCATCGCACAGGGTATACAAATGTGCAAAAAAAATTAGAAAAAAATTAAGAATTAATCACAGAGGTGAGGAATGTATCAAGGAACAGTCACAAGTTCCTGATGCCAAGATTCTGGTTCAATGCTCCCTCCCCTTCTCAAAAACACAGCTCACACAACTGCCAATTTTGGTTTAGGGTTGTTTTGCATTTTTGTTTGGTTTTTTTAATAAAAGAAGGCTTCCAGATACCTAATCACTACTGTGCTGTTTGTGCGGGACAAACAAACTTTAAATACTCAAATGCACAAGTCAAAACAAGCTGTTTCAAACTGCTCAGCAGTGCAGGCTCAAGCACTTATTTGCAATGGCTTTACTCTTTGTACAATCAGTTCTATATGTAGCAATGACTGTATATAAAGATATAGTACATACTATTGTTTTCATTGTCAATTTACAAGAGAAAAAAAAATAAATATTTTCCATTCTTATTATACATTAACACTTCAGTAGAAAGTTACAGCTGTTGTGTTGGCATGACCTGCAACGTCGGGAGGAGAAAGGACATGCATACTTATCTATTAAGAACTCTAAACTATGACTTTGTAATAAATTACGGAGGATAGATACCAGCCAACAGAATACTGACTATCTGAGTTCAGTACATTTGTGATTCTTGCTCCATGGTAAAAGCCAAAAATCTTGCAAAATACAAAAGCCAGTAGCTTGCGTTATGTAAGTAAGACAAACCACGTATGGTGTAGCCTCTTCTCCAAACGTTTGTGAATAACAGGCTTGTGGTTTCTCAGGCAAAGGAGATTAAGTTGTTGAGTTGGTCCTTGCACCCTTCACACATAACTAGCACCATAAAGATGCAAGGACCTCAGCAAACACCTAAATTTCATGCTTAATAGATAAAGCATGCATTTTGTAGAGTTTGTGCAGGGTACATACTCTGTTCATTAAGGTTACTGTGCAAAAAAAAATTCTCAACCACTGAGGATGTTCCTGTCATTCTGTTAAGATTATCAGCAACATTTTTAAAGTTTAGCAGGCCTGTGTGCGGTTAATGAAAAACCTGTACTCGTGGTTCCCCCTTGATTGCTGTACACGAGCACTGTACCACTGAACTGAGAGCTGAGGAAACAAAGGCAGCAGCCTGAATGTCCAATGGAGTGGGGAAAAATGAGCTGCAGCTTACTAAAAAATAAATAAATACTTTAAAATGGCACAAAGCTTTGTACAGGTGGATCTACCAGTGCAAATACATATACATGAGGTACCAATCCGTTCAGATCTTTTTGTAGGCCAGATCTATTTATACGTATCTTAAAAATCACTCTCTTAATTTCCTGCTGTCAGATAAATGCTACAGCCTGTCAGCCTCTAAGTAAAATCAAAGTTAAAACTAATTTTCAGCATATTCAATATCAGATTATTGTAATTTCTCTACAATTTCATTTCTGAGCTTTCACCGCTGAGACTGCTTAATACATTTTTGTTTTTTAAAAGCACTAGTGATAGTTTTCTTTTTCAAGATTTGAGATGATTTGAGGAAAAAGTTAAAACCGTATACATAAATTGGAACAGTAACTATAACTGGCTGAATATTTTAACATTGTTTGAGATTTTACTAAGTACTGTTAGGAAGGAGGAACACAGTTATTGCTATTTGAAGACTTAAAATTAAAACAAACCAACCTGAAAGCATAGACAGAACTATTCCAATGGTGAAAATTCTATAGATACAAAACAGCATCCTGCCTAAAATTAGTCCTTTTGCATCTGAACACTCTTCAAGTTATCTACAGCTTTCTCTTCCAGGTAACTATGATGGCATTTACATGGAGCTATGGGTTTGAAGTGGCTAACTGGGGGACACACACAGCTTTTCAACTCCGGCAGTTCTTTCTTGAGACGTTCCAGCTGCTCCACCTGGAATATATTTGGTTGTTCAGGATTTGAGTCGTATATCCTGAATAAATGAGAAAAGAAAAAACACCAATCAGTATAAACTAGCAGTTCACAGAAATGTACAACAGATGAAGCACCTGGGTTTTTTTCCTCAACAGAGCAAAATTAGGTCCCAAAGACAGTTTGTTCGAGTTAAGTACCTTAAGTTTTGCTGCTCAGTTTGCAATATAAAACCCTTTACACAGACTAGCTAGTATTTCACTGGATATACTAAAAACCTACTGGTATATACTGACTTGGTCTCCTGGCAAACGTGATTTTACAGGTGGCACAAAGCAGTGACGTAAGAGCAGTGCTCCAGGCTTCAAAGTTCAAAGCATAAGAAATTTCAGAGCCCTGAGATTATTTGAACAGACTGTGATATACTGCTTGTACATAATACTGCATGGAGTGCATACTTACTGTTTCAAGAGGTATTTCACCTCCCCCCAGTTCAGAACTTTTTCTTTTTTAATTTACCACAATATTAAGTGAAGAGTGGAAAAATAGAAAATCTGACCTCTCTCCGCACCTCATGCAAATTAACCACCCACACTATTTTAAACAGTCTATCTTTTCATTTTCTTGTTTTCACACATGCAAACAAAGCTGCAGGATTTGAAATGTCAGCATCATAGCAGATAGTCCAAATCCAAACCATACTTTGATAGTGTAAGCACTGAGCACAACTCAAACACTATTCTTGTGGAGTTCTTTATAAAGCAAAAAGCGTTGGTGCTCCTGTAACCTAACTTTGGTACAACACCTCTTGTGACAAGGAGATCTTGATTTCCCAACATTCATTTCTAATATCAGCATGTTTATATCCAAAATTTTAATCCTGGCATCCAGTTGCTCTCTCTTTTAGCTGTTGCAGGTTTATCTCCTTCAAATGAAAACTTCTGCAAGAAATTACCATGGCTTCTGCCTTAGTCTTTTAAGAATGTTCATGCTTCATTTACGATTTCTTCAAGAAAATAGTTTGGTTTTATTTCATCATCCTTCATCTCTCATACATTTTCAAGTTATGCCCCAAAGGAACCAATACCACAACCAAAACAATGTAGAGCTGATGTGAGAGAGTGCAAGGTGCCCTTTTACCCTGACAAGACTACTTGTGAACTGCTGGCAACTCCAAGACACCGAAAACAACATGCAGCTCAAAGGCTGGTACAGTAATGGGATTCAAGAAAGGAAACACTTCCACAGGAAATACTGATATGGATCACAGTAAGAGCGAGGACAATTTCTGTGAAGAAACTCCTAGAAGTGAGGATAGATGCTGTCCAGTTTGATGAAATTCAAACAGAAGACATAGCATTTAAATTACTTGCACAGCACTTATAATCCAATATAGGCCTAAGATATGACCCAAATTTGCCTAACAAAAGCTTTCTGAAAAATAAAAGTTCTCTTTCCTTCCTGTGCTTCCTTCAGTTGAGTCAGCTGACACATTATGAATTTCCCTGTGAATTCCAGACCAAACACTGACACTTGAAGATCATTTTCTATATAAAACACACTTTAGGCACTAAGAATCTGAAGTCCTTCCCATCAGTTAGACACTAGAATAGCAAAGGCATGGTTCTTCTAAGCCCCTTGCTCCTAGAACATGTCTAAGCATGTTCCTAAGCAGCTTCTGGCAAGTATTTTACTAAAAGTTCTTTACTACAAGTATAGATTCTGTAATTCCTGCTTCGTTCTAAATTCTTTTCAGTTGAGATTCTGGATGAATTCAACCCTCCAAGCTCCTTTCAAACTGTCCACTAGAGCCAGTTCACGCCAATGTATGTATATGGTTTCTTTTAAACCAAAGGCTGAGAAGACAACTCAAAGCAAAACCTCAGAATTTCTTGACCCTACTTTTTGTTTGGGTCCACAAAAGTACACCACCAGTTTGCAGAAACACAGCTCTGGGACTTCTCTAATTATTTCCAACATCACTATAATGATAAGGAATGAACTCTCATTTCCCTATCCTTCATTCTTCAACAGGACAATTATTTTCAAGCAACTATGCACCAAAGTTTTTCCATTCAATCTCCTACTAACAAGCAAGCCCTGCAGAAGACTGAGAAGTCTTTTAAACATTACTTTTTAAAGTAAGCACCTTCTACAAAAGACTTGCACGACGTTGCAGGGCTACGCAGTGGGTGTAACACTGATGTGTTTGTCTCCTGTCAGGTGTTCTGCAACCTCTGAAAACACATACAAGACAAGAGGCAGCAGCACTGAAATACTGTTTTCATGTCATGCTCAAAAAGATTTTGACAAGTTTTTGATTACAGCTTTTCACTTTTCTTTAGATCTCAAGGAAAACTTGAGTTGACTTTGCAATTCACAAAACAGGGAAGCCTTAGACTGTCATTGCATAACATCTTAATTCAATCACTGAGTAGCTTATAAATCAAATAATACTACACTTCCTACACATATCCATGCTGTTATTTAAGTAACATGCAGCTTCAGACGAACAGAGCAGCCCATATGTCAGCAGTCTTCTGCTTTTGAGAAGTGTTTAAAACGTTTTTGCCTTGACTGCCAGCTAAATTTGTGTAAATGTTGGGAAGTTACTAATACCAATCAAGCACAGCTTTTGCCTGCAAATGCAACATGCAGCCTAAGGAACTGTAGTGTTTGGACAAAGCTCTCAGGCAGGAAGCTCTCAGCATCCATGTTTGAGAAATACTGATTTAGTATTTTTATGCAGTTCTGTGGATTATTTAACAAGCAAAATTCAGGACATGTAAAGTGAATGAGAAAAGATGATGCATGTGTAAGCTAGCACCCAATCCCTCTCCACATTGGTATTTAATATACAGTCACCAGGTGTAAAAACACAAGGCTGCATTGTTCTTGCTGATTTAAGGATATTGAAATACAGAAATGTTTCCTGGACTGTTTACAAAGCCTATCCAGGAGAAAAATACCAGAAAAATCACCCCAGAAATTAATAATTTTCACCAAGCCAGAGGATTTCACTACAATAGGTTGAAATGTCTTCTCTAATTAAAATCTAAACATCAGACTAATAAAGCATTCTAAGGATGAGATTTCTGTGCAGACAGAAGATACCCAGTCATGCACATAAAGTACTTTTCTGTGTAAGGGCCCAAATAAAAGCCTGAAGGCAGACATGGCACCTTTCTGTAGAGGTTGCCGTTTTAATTCAAATAATTTGGTTAAACACTGAGATGAATGGTAGTTGAACAGAAGAATATCATCCCAGCAACTGCACCAGAACATCTGTTTGGATTAATGACTTTGGGTGTAGGTAATAATCTGCAGCCCAAGTGGAGAAAGGCCTGGATGGGGGGAGGGAATGCATTTGTGTTCTTTCCTCTGCCCCAGTGAGATCAGTCTTTTAGTATCGTTGCCATTTGTAAGCTTCCCAGATGTAGTCTTGCAGTTTTTCTCCATGCAAAGCAAAGCCAGACCCCCTACCTGCATTTTTTTTTTTGCCCAGTGCTTGGCATCACCAACTTTTGGTATTCAGGACACAGTTTTTCTGCCATCTTCACAACTGGCTACAGTGTTTTGGTCAATTCTACATGGATGATTAAAGTTTGGAGAAAACAGCTTACAGAAATAGTCTCTATGCACACAGTTCATAATCTCAGAAATAACTACTGCACACAGTAACTCAGGGCCACATACAAGCAACCTAAAATTCACTAGAATTTCTCTATTCACTTCCTAAATTATTCAGATAATCAGCACTTAACATAGTGTAAGTAAAGGTCTAGTAAACAGCAAAAAAACCACCATATTTGATAGATATCTGGACTTGGACATGAATCCAGAGAACAAAAATTCTGCAGAAACCATGGAAGAAGCACCATTTCAAGTCTACCCTGGAAATATTCTGGAATTTGAAGACACAACGATAGCATGAACTGGCTTCACACTAAAACAGGTTACTGCAGTCCCTACTTATTTCTAGACCTTGGAACAGTCATGTACATCTCTCTCTCTCTCTCGAGTTCTGCTCTTTAAAATTTTAAATTTATTTCTAAACTTCAAATAGCACAGAACATGGATGCTGACACCATACCTATCTAAACTCTTACTAATATTTAAACTCTTCAAGTCTCAAATGATCTGAGCTGCCTCTTTACCCAGCAGCTCCAACTGTGAGTTGGAACATTTGCTGCCAGGTTTTTACATTCCCACATTCCAGGACTTGCAGGTGCCACCTGCATTTCAAAATGTCCACCTCAAGACGTATGACGTCACTTTCAGAAGGGGTCATATTCCTTCTAAGAGACCTGTATTAAGATTGGATTTAATTTTATTCAGACAATTTAGGAAATCCTGAGAAGTAATTAAGAATTGAAAAAAAAAAAAAAAAGACATTCCATTATTTGTTTTGGCCCACAGGAAAAAAAAAAAAAAGGAAACGACATTTAGAAATTACACTTAACAAGCCTGCAATAACGGCTTTGGAATTAACACTAGTTTTGGGGGTCCTCTCCAAAAATGGGAAGATGTTGAAGTGGAAGTGATAGAGGAGGCAGGCAGCGAGAGGAGAGATGAACACTATGAAGAATCCAGATATCTGAACAGTGCAGGAAGGTTAAGAATTTTTTGTTCAGTGAAATCCAGACGGGAACTCAGCCTTCCAACAAATTGGCTGGTTATCAAAGGTATAAAAGGTATACATATAAAAGGTAAAGATAAAAGGTATTCTACTATCCTACCACAACTAAAATCACACCTAACAGTACAAAAGGACACATAAGGTGACACGTAGCTGACTTGCAGCCTTGACATAAACGCCACAACATTTAAGTAGTGTGGAGTATCTAAAGCAATAAAAGCAACATGAAGTCAGAAACTAGGCTGTCACCTGCTTTACTATTTTACCATAGTATTGAATATCTATTGCACAAGGAGTAATTAACAACTCTGGAAGGCTGGATTAGTAGACATGAGATGAACAGACATTTTAAGAACACTTTATGCGGCAGTACTTGATTTAAACACCCCACCAGTAATGTATCACTATCTTACACATACCACAGAATAAAACTCCATTACTCTATGATTGCACACTGCGTAGTCAGAGGATTGTTTCACCTGCATTCTATTTTTCACTGACTAAAGGGGGCCCCAATCATGAGTTGTAGCAGAGGTACAGCACACAGCCCTGCTGTAGCAGGAAAGAGAACTTTTGTGTCAATGTCTTCAGCCTGAAGCTGAGCTCCACTGTAAAAATCTAGTTATTCCTTTTGTACTGCCAGTGAATAGGAGACATTCTGTACAGCACAAGAAGTGAGACCTCTGGCAAACCTGAGAAGTGATGGACCCACCACTCTGAAAGGACTCTCAGCAGTCAACAACAGATTGAAGAGAATTAACTGTTTTTTCACACTGACAGCCTAGAACTCTAAGAGCAAACATATTTGATTTCCGGCCCCTAGATATGGCTAAATTGACTCTCAGTTTTCACTTTATAAAACAGAGCCTTTGACAATTATTGATCCCCCTTCCTCTGGCTTTTTGGTTTGGTTGTTGTTTTTTTTTCAGGTAAAACAATACACAAAGTAATACTCTCGCTAAAGCAAGAAGGTTTGAAAGCTTTCTGTAATTTGAAACTTCAGTTACACTTAATGCTTTCCCAATTACAAATTCTTCCTTATCTATCAGAAATTCTAATTTAATGCAGCTTCTCAAATTAAACTTCAACTCACAATGATGAATTTCACATCTTCAAAGATAAAAGTGCTAAAACTTTGGGGTTTTGTAAGCAACCAAATAACACAACAACACTTTTGTTCAAATATTTAACACAGTATTCTGATGTCTCTACCTGAATTTTTGGATGTAACAACTACTTTCTGAACTGACTAGTTTGGCAGTTTGCCCTGGAGTCACTCCAAACTAATTTTAATAGGAAAAATGATGAATTCACAGCTTCGAAACACAACAGAATGTTGGCAACATTTAAGTTAAAATAATTTGTTTAAGTTGTGTTAACTATTTCCACAGCTTAATGTAGAATGCTGAAACTTTTAGTCAAACAATTAAATAACATTTTCCTCACCATATCATGCACGTAAGTTAAAAATTACTATAATGAATATTAGTAGCACCTTAAATGTGTATATGATGCACTAGTTCTTTAAAGAATCAAATTACATCTATGTTAATCCCAGGAAAAACAAAAGTTATTTTGCTTCATATATAGAGCTGAGAGTGGGAATTGGTGTTAAGACTTGCTCTTGGTCTGGTTTTATGGGCTTCTTGTACTTTCTGTACCCAGTCAACCAAGAAGCAACACGAAATTTCACCAGAATCAAGATACAATAGTTTCTAAAGGCTTGATGATGGTGGTGATTATGATTATTATCTTAAAAAGCCCCAATGAAGTACCTGTCATATATTAGCCCATGAACACCATATTCTCTCAACTTCTTCCTGTTATCTGGGTCATTTGCATCATCACCCCACGAAAAAATAACCAGGCCTTTGGATATGGCCCGTTTAATAAATGCTGGATTCCTCAGAAGATCTTCAGAATGCACATTAATTCCCTGAAATACAAAAGACTTCAATTAAAACGCATGTTTCTGAAACACTAACATCAGCTTTTTTAATCTTTTGACACTGGCAGCTCCTTACAGTTTCATCCACAAAAAAAAAAAGTATTTAATAAAATTAGAGAGTTTATTTATATAGTGCTATTTTTACAACACTGTACTACAAAACATTTGAAACAATTATTCTGGCAGTTACCCAACATTAGTGTACTTTTTTCTTTGGTTAGTTGCATTTTAAAGCATTAGTGTCAAAATGACAGATTTAAAACAAGCAGTAATAATGTAGTTTGACTTTAACTTGTCAGCTTACCAGCAAGTTTTCAAACTGTGCAAAGTTAATTGCAATCGGAGTTGTGCGAGATCTGAGATCCATAAGCTCTGGATAGAGTTTGGATTCCCCTTGGGTGAGAAATAACACAGGATACTTGTTTTGCTTATGCCGGATCCTGCCAGGAAAGAAGTCCACAAGTAGCAAATGAAAAAACAAAAGTGAAAAAAAAAAATTTGATCTCAGTGTTTTGAGGGGAATTCCTCTCTTTCCTGAACGCTCTTCTAGTTCCTAGCTGGTGGAAGAAGATGGTCCCACAGTTTAGCACCAAACTGTGTGACAAATTGCTCAAATGATTCCTTTTGCCACAACTGGAGATTAACATACAGGTTAAGGGAAGCTAGAGTTGATGTTAACCTCAGCCCCACATCCTCAAAATATTTATATAAAATCCTTGAAGGCTGTTTAATTCTGTAATTTTCTTTTCAAATGCACATTAGATTCATGATAATCATGAAGATCTACTATAAGAATTTCTAAACATGGTTAATATGCAGCCCCTAACCTTACTAATGCATTTTTCAAGCTGGATACTCTAACAAGATGATTTGGTTCCTAAGTTAGGCTTGCACACCCCTCAAGTATGACTGAAAAAGAATTTGGGATACCAGAAGAAACCCTGACCTTTTTTGTTGTGCTAAGAAAGAGTGAAGCATCCAGGAAGGCACTTGACAAAAACATCCACTATGACTTTGTTCTCCTATTCTATTTTTGGCTCATTTCAGATGGCAAGGTGCTCTCATTTCAGTTCCCAATTATTTTGGCACCCAAAGTTTTATGGTTAAGCAAAACACCAGTTATTTATTTCCTGGTGTGTATTCTTACGTACAAAGTCAATTCTACCAAATAAAAATAAATTTAAAAAATAAAGCACATTATTTCTCTCTTCTTAACTTACATTGTACAAATATCTGCATGAAAAGAAGAAAACACAATTCTTCTTCCTCCAGCATTCATCAAAACAGTTTTCAGAATAATATCTAGAAAAAGGTTCATATCAAAGTAAGTTGACAAGTTGCCATCCCATTGTCCATCCTAGAAAAAGAAAGCACAAGTTGGAGTCACTTAAATTAATGCTTACTAAAATTATTTTAACCAGCAACGGTTTCCCATTCATCCTGAGCAAAGTGAGAATTCAGCTGGCCAGTGTGAATGCAGGAGTCAACCCGTCAGTCTGCTGAGTGCTGATTACAGCTCTCTAGGACTGACAGCCTGGGAGGTGCAGCTGAATTCTCACAGCAGCAAGATCCACTGAAAAATTCCCTGTCTCCCCATCACAAGGAATGCATTCTAGGAAGCCTATTGTAATTTCAAAACCACAAAGAAATTCCCTGAAGACCAGTAATTTTAGCAGCTACTCTCTGTTGTTATTTCTAGCATATGGACTTCCCCCTACCACTCTCCTTAGCTTCTTCCCCCACCCCAGGCTTCCAATCCCAGCCTTTATACCCATTTCCCTCTGGACTGAGCGCTACACAGTCCAGCTGAGTCTGCAGTCCTGCTGACTAGAAGGAAACAGCAGCTTGCATTACTGCACCACGTTGTAGCTGCTCCTGCACTGGGCCGGGAGAGGCTGGATTTCTTGGCACTTTCCTGCCTGCCCTGTTGTGATCCGTTGACTTTAAAGAGTCTCCTACCAAAAGCAGTCTGAGCTGCATTATGAACTCAATCCTATAAATACTTTCTATCATTTTAAGAATAAGTTTGTTCATTTGTTGGAGTGGTGCCATTATACTCCCAGTTTTAAAAATAATGCATTATTAAAAAAAAAAGGCACATAAGCCCTCAAAAATTATGCCTTTGCAGCTCATTAACTGCCACATCAAATTACAAGCCTTAGCCATGAGAATATCAAAAAATCCAAGTAAATCACATGTGCGGTTACTTACCCTCTGTTGGGAGATCCATTTTACTTCTATGTTGAACCCAACATCTTTAGAAACAGACTCCAGCACCTGAAAAAAAATTCATTATGAAGAGACCCCACAGCAAAAAAAGACAACACAGCACTATGAAGGTAATTATTGGGAGAATTGGAATTTGATGCTAATGGTGTCTAACGGTATAATTAAACCTCCTGGGTTTTTAACATCTTCTACAACACACATTTCTACTCCAATTTAAACTTAATGAATACATAAAAACAGATACAATCTGAAGGACAAGATTTTGGCAAGGTACAAATGAGAATCAGTTCACCTTAACACGTGTAAGAAATGCCCCATTTGTACTCCTACAGAAAAGAAACGGTTTTTCTTTCTCCAGAAAGTTCTTTTGAATGCAAAAAGCATCTTGAATATGAAATCGAGGAGCTTGCCATTACAATAACAGAAGTTCTTTCACGTGCAATTCTTCTAAGGAATTATTTGCAAGGTGATTTCAAAAGCTGAAGCTAACAAAAAGCAGTCCTGAGTGGGAACACACTGGAAATTCACTCAGCATTTCTCAGTGTCCGGCTCTGAGAGATGGCCAAGACTTTGTGAGGAACTGCCAAAGGCCGGGTGTGGTTTCTTTCAAAATTAGAAACAACTGTCAGTGCATTAACAGGCAATGCCCACATGTTAACCAGCTGTAAATCTGAGTGCACCCTGAGCTACACAGCTTGGGCTCGTGAATTCAGAAGCTTGAAATACACACAAACTATGACTGGTAAGCACTGAAAACCCTCCAGTGCCCAACAATAAAACCCCTGTCCTCAGTTGCAGCACTGATGTCAGAGGCCTAAACCCAAAAATCAACATCCTTTGCTACGTGTGCAAAGCTGACAGTAAAACAGAGGTTTTCATGTTCCACAATCATCCTGCTCCACATTCACTACTTACTCTTTGCAGAGAAGGAAACGGCTGCGTCTCAAAAGCAGAGTTCTCTTCCTCTTTGAAAGATGCTGGAAAGAAATATAAAATATCGAATTAAAACAAACAGAAGCATAATCCCAGTAATGCCAGAAAGAAAAGACTGGCTCAAAATCATAAGGCCTTTAGGAGTGAACAATGAAACCACATCTCCTTTAAGGCTGTCTACACCTTTTCCTCTAACACTGACATTCTCCAACGATGGTGCTGGCAATTCCCGTTTTAGAATTTAAAAACCTGCCACAATATAGATCAGAATGGCTTCTCCCATCCCTCACCACTTCACCCACTGAATCACATCCAGAAGAAGCCTTGCTTATAAAGGCTTATTTATTTTATTTTTTTTATCTTTTCCTATAGAGGTAGGATGTGTGAGATAATTTGCTTTCCCTACAGAGGGGATATTTAAGGCCAAAAATTTTACAGCACTGATAAGACACTCTACACAGCAGTTACCAAAGTTCTTGTCAGCAGTTCTGAAGAGCTGAAGGCACAGTTAGAGAAGCATAAGATGGAAACATTACTGGCAATTCTGTTGTGATTGTTCAGAAATACATATTGATCTATACATTCGCCTTCTACCCTTCTGTCCCTGCTTCCCAAGGGAATAAATTTGTTCAGACATTTCCTTCCCAGTAAAGAACTCCACAGCATGCACAAAATTATCTACATAACCATTTAGAAATGGTCAGGACAAATGTGATTACAACAAGCAACTGCAACCACAGAATTTATATAATTACATGGTAATAAACCAATCCCAAGACTCTCCCAAACTAGTACATACCATTTTGATCTTTTACTTTCAGGGCCGTCACGTGAGCCAGCTGAAGAGCATAAGAGCAACATTAACACTCTACCCATACAGATCTTCCTGCGTGTAAAACGTAACTAACTTTGCTTGTAAATAGTTTTGAAGTTTAGAAGTCCATTATAGACAAAGTTTTAGTAATTTATTAAAAAATAAAGGACATGCTAGTACACATCACACATGACAATTTTCTTTTGAACTTTGTTTCATAGATTTCAAGGCAAGCTCAAAACCAAACTGAAAACATTCCTACTGAAAATTCAGAAATCATGTTAAGGGTAAACCCACACAAACTATAATTCAGCATCCAGATGTGAAAAAGTTTAAACTTTAATTCCTCCTCTGTGGTTCAGTCCAGTGCAGAGGGCTGACCTGTTTTATATTACAGTCACACATACTGAGCTAGAATCAGGCCAGACATGGCCAACTCCCTTGCTCCAGTCAAATTCTCTCTCCACAAAAAGGAGCAGACCAAGTAATTTTAGGTTAAAAGAATTATATGGTTCTTGGACCAGCCAGCTGCTTTCCTTGACTGAGAACAGGTATCTCAGCAGGGTCTTCAGTGGCCCAGTCATCCCCTGACTTTTATTTATGTAGACAGGGCACTTCTGTTTGGAAGGTAGAGCAGTTCAACACAGTCCCTTTAACATTTGAAAATCAAATGCCATATTTCTAGAGGATAAAAGTAATGAAATTTATCCAAGTTGTAACAATGGTACAAAAGTATTTTTCTTGGAATTAACTAACTGTTCTGTTTGTACAATTTTTAAACTGTACTCCTCCAAACCATCTAGTTACTCCCAAAACCTCTAAGCTTCATACACAATTTGAAATTCTACACACAGTATATTGTGCTAGCCAAGGTAACAATACCTTTAATAACTGCAGCTGATCAAATGTGAGTTCTTTGACTGCAATCTCAAACAGTTCCAGAGGCTCCGTATCCAGTTTCTTTGAAGAGAACCAACATGTAATTAGGCATCACTGAAAACCAAAAAGCCTACACACTTTTTATATAGTAGCATTTAAGACAATTAATGTTTCCTATTTCATTGATAAAGATACAAGTGATATCTTATTATGTCTTTCAAGAGGTAACACAGGCACTTAAAAGCATAAAACAGGTGTCAATTTGAAAAAAAACAGTGTTTGGTCTTTCATGCAAGTCAGAGGCTTTAAAGTTCCCACCTCTCAAAAGGTTAGCATAATTACTCTGTAAAAATTTGATTGGGTAATGTATTCAGGAAAGATGTTTGCAAGAAATGCAGTAAAAAATATCCCAAGGCAGTTCAGTTTACTGCTGAATCCAATGTCTCAGAAACTAATAAAAAAAGATACACATCCTGGGGTAAAATTGAGACACACACACACCCCACTCCCAAAATAAAGATCTGGTGTCAAAAAAATTCTGTCCGTTTCTCACTTTCCCTCTTCGCTACGAAATTTTTACTCAGCAAGACAATACTGAGTGAAGATTGAGGGGAATGAATATTCAGTGTAAGTTCCATTTCCACAACTGTTCAAAACCAAGCTTCTTATAAAGTGCAATACTGCAGTGGGTGTGGGAATTTGAAGACACGAGACTCAGTGCCAAGAAGACAGAGCAGTGTGCTCTGCAATCTCTCTCTGGATTCACTGCCAGAACTAGGAGGGAAGATAACCAGAACAGGACAGAATGCAAACGTTGAGGCCTGAATCTAAGAGAGTCCCACAGGCACTGCTGAATATAGTGGAGTTGCCTGCTTTTTTTCTTCCAAATCTTAAGTCAGAAAGAAGCTAAATAGTAAGTACAATGTAGGCTTGAAGAGTGCCAAACCACCCATCTGAAATGCTGCTGCTACAATATCAAAAGGAAAAACTCAACTTCCCTGCTCTATGCACAAAGCAATGCTGCATATTTATTCCCATTCCACCCCTTGAGTCCCCAGAATTATTTCTATGAGAGCTTGAGATTTTAAGCTTCTAAGAATGGTCATATTTATAAATAAAATACAGATATCATCCTCTTTACCTTTTTCATGGCCATGCAACACGTGAGATCGTGGTATACTATAGGCACATGATCTTTAGAAAGATGCACATCAAATTCCACGTATGCTGCTCCCTACAGAAAATTCAGAAACACACAGAACAAAACAAAAGCCCATTAACTACTTATGCACAAGGACTACAGAACTGCATGCAAATATTGTCAAGTATTCACAGGCCCTGGACATCAAGCAGAAGTTGAACACAACTGGCTGTTACCAGTTAAATCATGGTCAGCACTGGATTGATTATTAATGATGAAAAAATTATAGGGCAAATTATCTTAATTACCATAATACAGCTCACATACATATATTAATTATATATATGTACATATTTATATATTATATGTATGTATTTATCTTGCTTAAGCTTGTAAACCCTCTAGTAAGACTCAAGTCTTATAAACCTGATTACAGAAAAAGACTAAGATGATACTTTTAGATAATTTCAGATGTTCTAAACGTAGATGATTTTGAGGCATCTTCCTCCCTCCTCCCCACGACGAGACAAGTGATGGCTCCATATTGCCAAGGCTTTGGGGAGATATTCCATATAGGAACAAACTTCTGGAGTCACCAGGGAGTAACACAGTAGCAGTGTGTTATAATCTGTGCTAGAGCAGAAATAGCTGCATGCAGTATTCTCCTGCCCTTTTCAGCTGTATGTGATTTTCTGTTAGGCTTTAAAAAAGGAAGAAAGATCCAAAAGCTCTAAGCAAGTCTTTTAGAAAAGAGGGAGGGCCAGAAAGAAAGAGAAACACACAGTAACAGGTTTGGGGTTTTTTACTTATACTGACTGTCTGCAAATAATTCCTTCGAAGGCCTCCAAGAATACCATTCATCAAATTATCACCCTGACACACACTTTTTCAATCAGCACAGAGAGAAAATAGGACATTTTTTTTTCCCAGCCCTTTTCTCAGCAGAAATATTTTCAGAGTGGTGGTTTTCAGCCTTTTCAATCTGCAAACAGATGAAAGCACTTCTCTGGTGATGCTGCTGCTGAATTCACAGCAAATTTCTGCCTCAATGCACATTTCTTGTGAACATTTAAAAAGCTGTCTATAAACCTGTAGTGTCCATTTGGGGATTAAGAACTACCGGTCAAAATAGTAATTTAGTAGCTACAGTTTTCTTCAGTGATCCGGATTACTGGAAGGAATAAAAGTGACCACCTCCATCACAGAATTTAAGCACGTGGAGCTATTATCTCCCAAACTGGAAGTGCTGTTTTAGGATTCCAAGTCTTCACTGCAGCAAGCACCAAAACAAGGATTGGTTTATTCTACCAGCTCTGCTCCCAAGTCACATTTTCAGACACCAAGTTTCAATACTCAGCAGTCCCTGAGTAAGACCCTTACCACCTGAGAGGATGCTGACAGACTCCAGCAGTGCCAAAATTTTATTCATTTGTTCAAACTGTCTGTACAGGGTTGAGATTAAAACTCTCCCTGTATTAGAACTCAAGCAGAATTGATTTTTTAAATGACTTGAGAATGATAGTCTAATCTACTATTGACTTCCTCAGGCAATTTCCACCGTGATTTGATATAATTCACATCAGAGCAATTACCATTCACTGTACTGAATCATGCAAATTAAGCATACAAGCCAACCTAGTTTTCACTACACGGGTGCTGTGTGCATGAAAATGTGTGTACATACATGACTGGCAGCACTCCTCAAGGAAGCAATGGTATTCTCTTGAACTTTAGCAAGCCTGAAAAAGCCAAGAAAAAGGGTTTGTTAGATGCATTATAGCAGAGAATTGAAACAACAGAAATACAAATCAGAACTTTTTGTTTTAGAGAACACCCATGTTTGATACTGAAGTGACCTAAATGGTTGCAGCTTTTTAAACTCTCTGCTTCCTCAGCAGGTGTCAGTGAAATGAAACAATCTCCCCACTCTAAAATGCAAACAAACTTACTTAGCTGTTGTTGTAGAATTCCCTGCTCCCCTGTGCCCAACATCCAGAGTTGTTCTTGGTTTCCAATATTTTGCATATGAAGCCTGCATATCACACGTGTACCCCTGGATCGGTTTAATTATTATGTAGTCCACTGCAAGAAAAACAGCAGTGCTTCTCATGTCAGTAAACAGCAGGTGGCTTTGAGGGAAGTTATCTACATCAGTGTTGGCATCAACCATACCTCTAACTTTTCCAATTGTCTTCCTTGGATTTCTGCTCATAATAGCAAGTGTAAGAATTCCAGCGCTCTTTCCGAGTTCTGCAATTGTGGATGACAGGAGGCAGGCAGAGCCTACATGGCCTGGGAGCACATCATCTTGTACTACCTTCTCACCTAAATCTTCCTAAAAACAAAACAAACAAAAACCCAAAACCCCTACTGTTAAGATTCTAAACAAACTCTTCTGTGTTGCTCCTCAGGACACAACACAAGTTTTTTGTGTGTCACAGAAAACACTAATTTCAGGCTAAAAGTGTTTCATGTAACAGTGAGTTACAAATTACTGTCAGGAATATGAAAATGTTGATGGAAATCTACAAAACTCACACTTGTCTTTGACATCACTAACATTTGATAAGCTTTTCAGATCAAAATTACACGCATGGAATAGTCTGTCTTCTAAAATGCCCGGGTCATGTTTAGAACAAAAATTAACTGGAATAATATATATGCTTAAAATGCTAAAAAACTTTCTATGCATTTGCAGGGAAGAACTAACATGCAGAATGTGCACCTGACCATAGTCAAGCTCAGGAACTATGCAGACACTTTACCATTATGACTGTAATTGATCTTGAAGGCATTTTCAGACCAAAATGAGAATGCTTAAGAAACTTTATTCTGCATAAGCTGCTTTCTTTTGAAAAGAACTTCAAATACTAAGATCTTTCAGGGCAAAATATAGTGCAAAATAACAGACACAGTGGTGAGAATCCAGTTTTAATTTGCACTAGTTAGTTCAGAGAAATCTCTTTTGCTTTTAACATAAAAATTTTGATTCAATAATTATGATATAACTAGTTCATATACATATTGTTCAGGTTCAAGCAGGAGAAGTGTAACTTAGGTCTGGTAAAGGATTAATACCAAGCCAACCTAATAGCATGCAATACTGCACACACACAGATTCAAGTCAAATTTGTACTGACTTCTAAATAAGCAGAACTGAAAAACTTTCTGTGGCACATCAAGAAGACTCACAAAACCTTTCTACAAAATGGGCTGGGGGTCAGTAGTCTCATACTTGTGTAAACAAATCCAAAAGATCAAGAATATCAGGCAGTAGCCCTGTTTCAACAGTGAAATCTTCACAGTAATTGACTCGAGCTCCAGAAGGCAGACTGGAGTTGCTTCTTAGGTGTAGAGAGACATACCTCAAAAAAATCAAATATTAATTCCAAGTTATCAGGCTCCATGGTTTGTATTGTGTATTCTATCCACCGGTCTGGCTGCAAAACATAGCCACAGTCTGGCTGAGTGTGCCGACACTTGTAGTCGCTGTCACTGATTAAGGAGAACTCCACAGTGTTTGCCATTTTCTGAGGGATAGTAGGGGATGTCTTCTCTTGGCCCTCTTCATCATCGTCCTTCTCTAGGCCTTCTAGGGTTAATTTTACTCTACTCAACCAGAAACACAAAACAAATGGTTAAGTCACTGGAGTGTCTTTGCAAACCATAAGGATCCAGGAAGAAGCTTGAGCAGAAGCTCATACAACACAAGAATTCTTCTCACCACCACCATCCACAGAACAGCACCGTACCCAGCGGGTCCTCACGCGAGCAAGAGTTTGCAGCCACTGTCTAAACCGTATTTTAACCAGATTTAAGTGCTCAAGTCACTGCTAAAAGTTGAACTTGGGTAAATAGGAAAACTGTGCTAGTGGTCTGAGAAGCAGCACTCCACCAGACTATTGTGGCTGCCAAACAGACAGCCTTCCTGTACAGACTGATACCCATAATGCCAACAGGCTAATGAAAAGCACTGAAAACAGCAGTAATCATCAAGATCAACACTTGAACATTAGTGGCTGCTGATATGACTCTGTGATAAGGCAGGTAAGTATACTCTACTGGACATAAGCAATACAGGCTGAAGTAATTAAGTCCCTTGAAAATTCCTAAACAAGTATTTAAACTGAATGCAATTTCTGAAAAATCCTGCACTGAGAAGCAGAAGCCTCTCTATAAGACTCAGAATCCTTTTCTATACAGAGCAAACCTTCCACACAAAATGAGTTATGTCAGTGATATAAGTACACGAGTAACCCAAATCCCTTCCTGCCTCATAGACACAGCAGACGAGATAAAGGATTATCATTCACAGATGCCAATTCACCAGTGAAACTGAAGTCATACCTCAAAGAAAAACTTACAATCATAGGAATCTATTACACCAAGTCCACATTATTAATATCCTCATAAAAAAAAAAAAGTCACAACACAGGCATTCCAGAAACTTGAAAAATGACACTGCCATACCGAGTGACAGTCACAGAAACTACTGCACAGATCCAACATTTTCGGACAGAGTATTTAGTGAACGCATCCAACTTATCAAGTTTTATTTCAACCATTTAATTTAGACAAGAAGCTGCCTTCAGAAATTGCTCTCTTTACCTGCTATAACATGCAAGGAAAAAAGGCAATGCTGTAGAGAACACTGTAAATATTAAATCTCACTGAAGAGTGTCATATTAAATAAACCTTTCCCTCATCAGAAAATCTGAAATTGGTTGGGAGAGGCGATCAAATCAAAACTGGAAAAAAATAAATAAATCAAGTATCACAGAACCACAGAATGATTTGGGTTGGAAGGGATCTTAAAGATTATCAAGTTCTAACCCTCCTACCACAGGCAGGGACACCCACTTGACCAGGTTCCTCCAAGCCCCATCCAACTTGGCCTTGAACACTACAGGATTCAGGACCTACAACTCTGGACAACCTGTGCCAGTGCCTCACCACCCCTATACTAAAGAATGTCCTCCTAATATCTCATCTAACCCTGTCCTCTTTCAGTTTAAAGCCATTCTCCCTTGCCCTGTCACTCCAGGCCCTTGTCCAAAGTCCTTCTTCAGCTCTCTTCAGGGACTGCTAGAAAGGTCTCCCCAGAGTCTTCTCTTCTCTAGGCTGAAGAACACCAAATTTCTCAACCTGTGTCCACAGCAGAGGCATTCCAGCCCTCTGAGCATCGTCATGGTCATCCTCTGGACTCACTTTAACAGCTCCATATCTTATCTTGGGGGCCCCAGAGCTGGGTGCAGCACTCCAGGTGGGGTCTCACCAGCACAGAGGGGCAGAATCCCCTCTCTCACCCTGCTGCCCACACTGCTTCTGATGCAGCACAGGATGCAAGTGGCCTTCTGGGCCGCAGGTGTGCAATGCTGGGTCACATCAAGCTTCTCACTCACCAACACCTCCAAGTCCTTCTCCTCAGGGCTGCTCTCAATCCATTCTCCACCTGGCCTGTACTTGGGATTGCTCCAACTCAACTGCAGGACCTTGCACTTGGCCTTGCTGAACTTGGTGAGATTTGAACCTCCTAAGCCTGTGAAGTTCCCTCTGGATGGCATCCCTTCCCTGCAGCGTGACTGCACCCCAAGGTTGGTGTCATCAGCAAACTGCTGAAGGACACTCGATCCTACTTTCCATGTCACCAACACCACCAACCCAAGGGACACCACTCGTCACTGGTCTTCACTTAGACATCAAGCTGCTGACCACAACACCCAGAGCAACCACCCGGCCAAACCCTTATCCACTGCGTGCAACAGTGCAGTCCTCAAAACACCAGGGCTAAGATACCCATTTCTGACAATTAACTGTAGAGTTATAATAATGCCTGCTTTCTGAGGCACCTCTGCAGAGAAAAGCAGCAAACTGATTTAAGTAAGAACCTAAGAACACTACAGTTCCAGCCAAAAAGCAAGAAACACCAAGACAAGTATGAAGAAAGTATTTGTGCTTTAACACTTGGAAATTGGGCTATTAGCAACCCAAAATGAATTTAAAGGCTACTTTAATTAAGTAAAAAAAAATATATCACGAGTATTGACAATTAACACAAGGTAAATTGCATACTGAGATGAGCAGGCTCTTACCTAAACCTTGATGTTTTAAATTTTTTCTTAGATATCAGTACAGGGGGTTTCTCAGAATAATGCAGACGTAGCCTTATTTCTGTCTGACATGTCAGCCACCCAGCATCCACAGTTTCAATACCATCTATCAAAAACCAAACAAAAAGGAGAAGACATTTTAGTAGCTTATTTTAGCGACATCTAGGCAGTTCCTCTTGCTATCATCTTCCAGATAATCCTCCTTATCACCATCGTTGTTGTACAGTAATGCAAGAGCAAGTGTTGGGCGCAGCCTTTCCCCAGTCTTTCTCAACTACCCAGGACAGACAACAGATGCTGCAGTTGTTTGCTGGGTTTTAAAGGGATTAAGCAGAAACCATGATCATGTGTAAATTGTCTGCAGGGAGCACCGAGTAACATTCCCTTGTCCTGGGATCTCTCAACAGATGGAACAATACTGACAGAACTCTGAAGATTCGTAAGCCATTAGAGGCTCCCTGTTTCTGTTGAGGTACAGGTGTCCAATTAGCGCATCGTAATCAGCGCCAGCAAAGAGTGTAAGTCTGCAGGACAGGGTATAGCAACAGTTTTGATGAAAAGCATGGAGAATCCTCAACCTGAACATCAAAACAGGGAAAGCCTACAAGCAGGAGGACCAGAAACACAAGCTGCACACCAGGTGCTGAAGCAGACCCCCAACTTTTGAAGAATTCCTAAAGAGCCAAACCTATCATTTGGTGAGGATGGAAAAGCTTGGAGACAAGATGTATGAGGTATGATAAAGAGTTACTTTCAGAGTCAGAGGACTGAACATGAAGTGAGAGGTGGGTCAGAACTGCCAGAAGTGAGACATTTGTGCACACACAAGAACACAAGGTGTGGGCTTCCAAGAACCTTTGGCAGCTGCATCTCTAACTTATGAGGCAGAGTGGGTACATTCAGTGTGAGTCATGATGTTTTTCTAGGCATAAGGAGTTTTTCTAAGGCTAGGCATTAACAGAAAGCTAAGTCTATTCTGTATTTTCAAAACTACATGCTCATGACTTAAAGTTCCCAAATTTCAGCCTTTAATACCATCAGAGCGACAACACTTCAACTCTTTCTAGCAGTCTTTCATCAACATTAGAAGGGATAACAGCCTGAGTGTGAATGCACAAACACTGGATACAAAAGTTACTGTAAAAGCAGAGAAAACTAGCATAGGCAATTCTTCTCAAAACCTGTAATCTCAAGCGTTTTCAATTACAAGACTTAACCTTGTTTAATTTAAATTCATGGTATAGAATAAAGATCAATGTATCTCACTTACTACAGATTCCAAAGTGTCCATCGTCGACAGTAATTTCATTTTCTAGAATTAAAAGGAATGAAAAAGAATGGGGAAAAAGTAATTAGTATTCACATTTAAAAATCATTGCCAAGTTAAATTAATTCTACTTTTCCACTTCACTTCTAAAAAGTGTATCTAAAAAAAGGTAGGGAAACTGAAACAGACAAAGCAGCATGTTTTTTGCAACCTTCTATAAAGATTTATCCCAATTTATGCTTTTTCTCAGTTTCTGCACAAAAAAACAACCAACACACAAAATGCCACATTTCACTTAAAGTAACCTGAACTGAGAGCAAAAAGGTTACACAATTTTCTGGCTCGCTGCAGCATTTTGCTGATATCTACATCCCACTAGTATCTAAAATGCTTTACTTGCCAAAGCAGTGTCAAAGACATTAAAGTTTCTTGCAAACATACAAGAAAGTTATCCTGCTGCACATTTATAGTTAGAGCTTTTAAATCGAGTTAGTCACAATTAAAATGCTTATTCTGCCCACGTGACAGAAACCAACCTAGCATGAGACACTGAAAACGCTCAGCTCATGCTTACTTTTATCCTTACTCTTTCCAAAGCTTTCGTAACTGAAATCTTAAGGCACTAAGTAAATTCACCAGCATTAACAGAACTGCAACAGTCTAAACAAACCATACATTTCTCAAAACATAAATCTTCACATAATCTTGTCTCTACAGTGATTAATCCCATTTTTTCCCCCTAAGAATCATAGGGCTCCTAACCTAATTTTTTTAATAACCACGGGCAACAATTTAGGATCATAATGACCCAGTGCTAACATGCTGTGTTTGCTGCATTTTCTTAAAAACTGCTCAGGGAGAATTGAGTATTACTTGGGAAAAAAAAATCCCAACTGTTTGGAATGAGGTAATCTAAATTTAGAGATAAAGTCTAGGCCCTAGCAGAGGACAGGCTGCTCCCCTTATCAGTTACTGACAAATACAGAAATAATCTTCTTACAGGAATAGAAACACTACTAATTCAGCTGAAATTAAAAAAAAACAAAAAAGGCAAAGGGAGAACGGAACATGATCGTGGTACTACTCATGACTAACAGTTTCTTTGATACCACCCTCTTTCTAAAAGACGTCTTTTCAAATCATTAGAACGTTTTTAACAAATGTGAACTTCTAAGTGTGGAGAAAATAGTATTTTTTATGTGCTAGAAAAGACAGTGCATAAAACATGCCATAGCAGCATAAGAGATCTAAACTACAAGCTACATTCAAAGGTTATTTCAGTCACTCTTAAACCCCAAGCTTTTTCCCTGTTCAGAAAGGCATTAGTAACTTATATGCAAGTCTGCATGCCACCCCTTCTTTCTTTCAGCAAAATACATTTCTGCTAAACTGCCGGGTAAATAAGTCCATTCATGTTTCGATTTACATTCATCCATTTACTTAAAGAAGCCTAATTAAACATTTTTGGTTTAAATTTTTACTAATTAAATAGTACTTAAATAAAAACAGCAGTGACTTCACAACCTCCCCCCCATTTTCTCTAAAAAAGGTAATATGGATCCTTAGTCTCAAAGAATTAAACTTAGAGAAAATTATTACAATTCCAAAATAATTAAAAAACCAACCCACATAATCTTAAGGATGACAGCAAGGAATTTCACATCCACTCCATTTTGAAGCCACTTATATATATATATACATATATATTTTGAGAGTAAGGCCCATGTTGTGCAAAGAAAAAGTCTATACCTCCCACACATTAATAAAATTACGTATTTTAAAACTAAAGCTATCAATCCCTCTAAACCAGTGTGCAGCACATCAGCAATCTTATGCATATGCCTCAAACAGATGCAGTTGATGCCCATACCTAAAGGGGTAATTGATCGTGGTTGTAGATGAGTCTCCCACGTGTGAACTATGACTTCGCAGGGACCATCGATAGTCTGTAATTTAAAAGTTAAATGTCTGCAATAATTTCTTTTGTTAAATCTGACTTTGTACCCATGAAGCTGTTTGGGATGGTTGTGAACTAAACTTAGAGATTTAAGGAAGTAAAAGAAGAAGGAGAAGAAGAAAGAGAGGGAAACAGAGAGAGAGAGATTGAAGGAGAAAGAAAGAAAACAGATGAGGCTTCTTACCCCTGCAACTGTTGATGACTCTATTTGATGTGTTGTGAATACATACAACAAAACTTGTGACAGTCTGACATGGCAGAGAAGTTACATGGAATCATTAAACCTTTACTGATTACAGATACTCGGCTGGACTACTTCAGTTTCCTTCTGATATTAAAAAAAATCTCTGAACTCATTAAGAGTGCTCACTTTGTTCTCAACCTACAGCAACACATTATGAAAAAACATACCCCACGTCTCTAATTCCAAACAGCACTCAGCATCTACTCATGCCCATAGCAGTTGCAGGGGTACGTTCTCCTTCAAAATTTGCCTTACTAAATTAAAACACTATAAAACACAGTTATTTTAGTTGTGGTACTGGAGAGCAAGTTATTTACCACCTAATTAAAACATAAATATTTGAGCCAATCAGTCAGCAATGAAGCCCCTGCAGTCTGTTCCAGTTGGAACGAGATAAATTAGATTCTTTCATTAGAAAAAAATACTGTCCACCAAAAGAATACATTTGTTGACAAACACAGCCAAGACTCAGACAGATAACCAGAACAGCAACACAATCTCTTCTTTCAGACCAATTTAAGTTTGAAATAGCTTTCTAGGTAAAAGCTTTTAGGGAACCACAACTTAACAACAGAAAGAACATGCCTGATTCCCAGCTGTCACCCTAAGAGGTTTCCCCTAGCATGGCACAGTTGTTACTATCAGATGTAAAAAACACTGTCAAATAGCTGCAGTTTGTAATTTTGGTGTTTTGGGCCTAAGTAACTCTTGTTTCCAAAAAAATTTGCTACTATTGCCAAAGACATGGAAGCTTCACAGCCAGCTCATCCCAGTGCTTCAGGTTCTTGTTTAAACAGATTTCAGACCCACAGGGACATCCAGACAAGCTTCAAACTCAGCAGTATAATTACACAGGACCACAATGCTTTGTTCCATTACAGCTCACCCAATAAATTTTTCACATGCAGATGGGACTTCCTGACATACATTGACCACATTTAATCCACCATGCCTTTGGGTGAGTTAACAGCAAATGCCAAACATTTAACAAGTGCTCAGTAGGACAGGTTTGCTCTGAGTCTCAGCTAAGGCAATGTTCCTAACGCATTCAGAGGCATCCTCTCTTAAGGGTCATGTCACAATAAAACACATGTGCTTAGTTATGTTTTAAAGACAGAATGCATGTAAAATATAAATAAAATTATATTATTGCATCCAGTGTATCCCTGTTATAGGGCAGTTTTGGTTCCCAACTTCTCACTGCTGCCACAATGGCCACTCTTAGGATTTCTAGGAAAGTAAATAATGAGAAGTTTCTTTCCCTTTCTTTCAAAGCACAGTGACATTTGCCTGTCACAATCACAGTTTCTAAAGCTGCAAACCATCTTTGTCAGCAGGGAGGCTGCCATTTACTCCCACCATGCAGGCACGCAACACCTCCGACAGCAGCTCCCATGAACACCTGCACAACTTTAGGTTGTGAACCTGGGCAATGCAAATCTTCCTAACATGGATTAAGCTGTTTTCTTCAGAAGGTAAGCAAGGTTTCTCCTTGTAAAATCCCCCAACACGGTGTATGAAAACACCAATTTATATCTTACACTACTGTAATTGTCAATTTTAATTTTAGGTTCTAAAAAGATGAATGAATTTGAATAACATTATCCCAACAATAAGGACACCATGCTGGACACATTCAGCACAATTTCCTCTCCTGAAAGGAATACAATGGACTGATTGTGCATTTAATCCCAGGAACCCTCAACACTTTCCATACTTAGAAGAGCCAAGAAAAGCTACCTGGAAAAAAAGGGCAATGGATTAGAGAACAGGCACAGACATCACTAAGAACCCTCTCAATCCCTGCTCAGACCATCTCTGAGTTTACACGCATTTAAAGAACGTTTTAATTACATGTAACAGAAGCTATTGTTACAATTATGTCAAAATAGTAATGTCACTTCCATGGCATATACTGACCACATTTGAAAAACAGCCCAGTTGAGCAGCAGAACTAAATGATGTGTCATCCACATTAATAGTATGGTAACGCTGCCCAAAAAGAGTCTCTGGAGGACAGTCTTAAAAGGGCCTCTATTCAAATGTCACATCAAGCATCTCACAGGCAACACACTGAGGTAAGTGGCATTGTGGGTCCTTTTCTACTAATACAGACACTCTTTTTAAAAGCCAACACAAACATTATGTTGCTTGATCTTGATTAGCTGAACATCTGATGCAATATTAAAGCTTTTAAAGGACATTCAAGAACTTTCTTTTAAAATCAAGTCCTCTCACATTATGAGAAGCTGGGGCCTCCCCCAGCAGTCATTAGACACTTTGGAAACTAAGGGTAAAATGCCTATCTAGCATAATGGTTCAAAGGTTCAAAGCAGATGCACCATCTGCATGAAGTGCCTGGGTACTCAGGACAATTAAAGAATGAAAACACTTCTGTGGATGTTTAAATGGTAATTTAGGAGATCAGTTCCAAGGTTCCTGATTCAAGGCAACACAACAGAGTAGGCATTAGAGGGGGGGCAGAAACCCAAATCAAATCTTAAAAACACCACACAAACACATTTATCCAAGTGCACTTTACTAATTAAAACTATGTTTCAAGAAAAACAATCTACTTCAATAATATGAAACAGCTAAATTAGACTTAATTGCTAAAGCTGCATTTCTGACCAAAATCCCTCTGGATTTCTGTACCATGTAAAAGACAATAATTAAGCACTAAACTAAATAATCAAAGACATTCAGCCATCATATCTAACTTGCAAGGCAGCAGCACATAGAAGTCACCTGGCAGGAAATGGTGAGCTCAGTAGAGATTTTATAGCTCTAGTATAGCTCCAGGAACAGTTTCACACACAATCTGCTACCTCAGCATACAATATTGCCTTTGTTACTCTCACGATAACCATGGGTTCTTAATCTAGAAAAAGCTTTTCTAAGGCAATAATTACTGAGTCTAGGTCTAAGTTTCACCTTTATTACCATAGTCCAGGCACTAAATGGATTTATTTACTTACATTTTAAAAAAAGTAAATTTAACTCTCATTTGAAACCTCTGTAATTAAGCAGCAAATGTGAAAAATGTTCTCCAATCCAGTTTTTAAAGTCCTCCTATATGCACAGACATCTTAGTTCTTTCACACTTGCCTTGAAAGAAGTAACCCTGAACTTGCATGCTTATTTACTGTTTTAAAAGCAAATACAGAACATAGCTGAACAGAATAAGGTGTGTTCCTTACTAAGGTTTTCAAATATGCATCATACAAACATGGCATGTAAAACTATTCTACTAAAACGTAAGATATACAGAAGACAAATTCCAACCAAGGGAGTTTTGGTGGGCCTCACACACACCCCCAAATAACCCACCACCTCTGCCCCTGCAACCAACAGAAAGTGAGTGTAGAGTAAAACCCAGGGAGATCCTCACAGGGAGCTCACTGGCACCAGACTATGTTCAAGGAAAGAACAACCTCGAGCAAAATAATTTAAGTTGCTGTCTTATTTAATCCAAGTGTGTGCATTTATTTTGCTTTTTAAATGCTTAAGATCAAGGTGTTTGCAACACAGTAAAATCTCTTGATATGCAGGAGCCAAGACCTGGCACCAATTTTATAGTGAAATGCTCTTTGTATAGATATTTGTATTCATGCATAAATTCTACAAATTTCAATATACTGAGTATTTAAAACAAACACCTGCTCTATTTACATAACCACAATTACGTTAACACCAATGTGCTTCACTACAAGCAAGACTTCCCATTACACCACACTATCCTTCAAGTAAAAAAATTTTAAGAACAAATTATGATCTTTTTAAAGGGAGGTGAGAAAAAGGCTTTTTTTTTTTTTAATAAAATGTCAATTTTGTTAAAAATATTCTCTCATCTAGCCTGTAGCACCACTACGGATAATCTGGGAACTACCATTCCTCTGTGCAAACGTGTCACTCCCATCTTTGCCACCATGTCCAACTCAAGCATCTTCAGAGATGCGGTTGCTGTGAAGGGTAAGTTCAGGTGGATCTGTCTTCAGCATGACTTACTAATTATGTGATGTCAAATTCATATACTCAGACTTGAACGTGTAGTTAAGATCACACTGTTATTTTACTACACATAAAACTGCACTGATACAAAAAAATTAAGTGTCAGAGATCATATATTGCCAGCTTGTCAAATTTAGGAGATTAATCACATGCAATGACTAATGAAAAAAATACTGAAATAAAAATATTCAGAATAATTTAACTTAGAAGTATCTTTTTGTTATCAGCATTTCCTTAATGCTTAAGTTCTCCATAGACTGTCTCACTTGCACTATACTGTACATGATATTCTTGTTACTTTTTCATTGTTCTTCAAAAAGTTTACAAAAAAAGGAAGAAAACGTTGTACCTGGACTTCTTTTCTTCAAAAGACTTGATTTTGTAAGAAATAAACATCTGTGCACTTAACAGGTACAAGCCAGACACCACTAAGTGGATAACCCTGCAACTCAGGAACTCACATACTTGGTTTTGCAGGGTGGCTTCCTTTTTTCCTGCTCTTTACATTTAGGAGCTCTTTATGCTGGTATTGCATAAAATTCATACTTACCTTGGCAGACTCTGCATCACACGGTACATAAAGTGTGCACGATACAGAGCACCTACTCAAAGAAACACACTCACCAATACAGAGGGTAAACTTTTGCAAATGGTAAAACAGAAATTCTATTGTCTATTGTCTATGGCTCAGTCTCTGCTCACTAACTCTGCTTTTTCGAGTGCGCTATTGTTTACATTTAAACTTAGGGGGTTTTCCAAAAAAAAAGTAAGAGTCCCATCAGAGATGCTAAGCTGTAAGAATTAATCTACTTTTGGCCTCAGTTTGACCTCAGCAAAAGAAATCTATTATTGGCCTTCCCTTCTTTTGCCTCAAAGTACCAATTCAAATACCAGTTTCTGACTAGACTATTTCACACTATTTTCATTTCTGTAATGAAAAAACAGAATTGTGTTTCATTTGAAATCGGTATCCTTCACTGAAATGATACCTCAGTCAAATATTTTTTTAGTGAAAAAAAGGCTGACAAAAACTTACATGCTCTTGACAGTAATCTGAAATTTTTTAAAGATACTGATGAGATGCTTCTGTAACTCCTTTCACATTTAGCTACAGCCTCCATAATCCCAGTTTCAATGAGGAACTAAAGCCCAGGGTGAATAGCTACAGGATATTAATAGAATAAGAAAGACAGCAAAGGCAGCATTAAATTTCTTAAGGTTGTTACTTGTTATTAAGAAAAACAGTTCATGAGTAGCTGCTTATTTTCCCAACTTAGCCCAGCTTTTTCCTGGATGCAGCCTCATCCCATCTGAAGAACTTCCCCCTACCCGAGTGCAGTGTTTACAGACCAGTACACTGCCACATACATTAAACTCTAATTTATATAACTTCAAGTCATATGCAACTTTGACATCAATACCTGTAAAAACACATCTGTCTCTGTCTCTTGGGTGTTTTTTTTCCCTCCAAGTCGTGCAAATACCTATATACAAACATACAGAAAACAATGGGATGTCTTATCCCTTGTTTCACCTTTTCACTTCAAGAGATTAATTCATGTTAAATTATGCAGCAAAAAATCTGGTTAATATTTCTCATGCTTCACCAAAAAAAAAAAAACCTGCAGTGATTTTAAAAACTGTAGTAAATTTTAATGCACCTCCTACACTAACCATTTTTCTCCTATCACTTGCTTCCATCCTATAATATAGGATGGAAGCTACAGATCTCATATGCCATCACATTCCTTGTGATCCATGGATCACTTGAGATCCATGCCCTGCTGAAGTCCATATTCAATTCTAACTATGAGAACTTCACCATATTATTTAAGCTTTATGAAAATGTCAGGGATTTCTTTACCACTGAAATTTTTAGAACACTAACACTGGTAAAAGAAAGAAGAGAATATAATTAAAGTTAACAGCATATGGTCATGCATTTCCATAAGTGAATTGTGAGTATTTCCACAAATGTCTTAATGGTTCACATATTGCAATTCAAGACTTATTTCTAAAAAAAACTCATGTTTAACTCAGGAAATCCTTTTTTATTTCAAGTACGGGAATTTTCACTAGGGATGAGCCAACTTAAAAGTAGAAAAGGTTGTACATACCTTAGGTTCTAGAAAGTATCCTTTAAAATACCGATACCGAACAGGAACTCCTCTAGGAAGCTCTACGGTAGCTTTCCATTTTTTCAAAATCGTACTGTGGAGAAAAAATAAAAAACCAACCAAAAGAAAAAGTTTCAAAACACAGCCTAACAGCCATCTCAGACATATGTCTAAGTGATATTCAAAAATTAAATCTAGTGTATTGTTGCAAGGAAAGTTATTATGAAGTACCTTAGCCAAACATGCACAAAACACGAGACGTACTTAGAACTGAAACTGCACTTTCTGACTGACAGAGCTGAAGTGCACTAAGAGAATTCTCATCCCCATTTAACAGATGCAGAAAACATAATGAAGTAATTCAGAGAGTCATCCAAGATCACACAGCAAGTCACTGACAGAATTACAAACACAGCCTGCAAGCCCTATTTTCCTGCATCACACGAGCTGCCATAAGCTGGCACCATTTTAGGAAAATACTGAATTCTTCCACTGCATTTAAACTTCCTTTATGTACACTCATGTTTACACACCCATTTGCCCCCCATAAGATTATTTATCTCAGTTTAAATAATCTTCTCCCCATCACTTTCTAGCACAATAACAACTCGTTTATAGTGTTTACTTTCTTTGTATCCTGTACATATCCTATAACCTGCTGCACAGCCATGGGAGTGAGAACTGCCCCAAAGCAGTTTCCCATTCGAAGTGTCTACAGCTAAACTACTGGAATGCCAGCCACAACAGCAGAAGCATCATCTCTAACTAGAAAAAGCACACCCAAGTTTAACATTGTCTTAAACATATTCCTAAGCGTTCAAAATGCTCAAGGGCAACACAAGAAATTTGGGAGTTCCACCAACAGTACATGCAGCTCAAGAGTTTACAAACTCAAAGTCAGAATGAATTCGTTGCACCAGAACTCCAGCTACTTCAAATGGAACAAGTGAAAAAAAAATTCAAAAAAGAAGAAAAAAATCCCCAAAACAAAACCAAAAATCACAACCAACTTACTTATCCACAGTCTGGAGGACCACTGCAACTTGGGGATTCCAATTTCCCAAAGCACTGCAGCTCCCGCATATTGCAAAAACTTCTCCTAAAAAATCCAAGCAGAAAAAACCCCATAATCATCATTACTCCGGGCTAGATGGCATTAAAAAGTACATCCACAGCCAAACTTTCAAGTATTTTAAATATATACACCAGAATCACTCATCTAAAATCCCTCTTGTCTGTTCAGAAACGAATCTCACCCCACCAAAAACTACAACAGCATTTTTTTCACCATCCTAAAGATCTGAGAAAGGGACTACTGACAACCCCAGCCCTTAAAAGGGCTGGCTTCCAAAATGATATTAAGTAACGCTCTTCAAAACATCTCTGGGAATGTAGCAGGCAAATTTTCACAGCAAAATGTTTAAACTCAAGATAATAGAATTCTTTTCCTAGATACTCGGTATTTTTTAATATAGGTACATATTCCCTCAAATTCGCACCAACAATTTAGAAAGCACAGACAAACAGGAGGTTGCTAGCATTATTCCCAAGGCAACATATCCAATTCATCTGATTTCCAAGAGAAATAAATTTAATTTTCCTACTATGCTTTCAGTTTTTACTGGACATCAAAACATAACATTGTTACACAAAAAAACCCACACGAAATTGTCACTTTTATCTTAATGCATACACAGATACAGAATCCAAAAGGTCACAATAGTGTATTTGATTCAAAGTAACCACTGCAACTTACCTTGGTTTTTAATATAAAACCTATATGGCTCTGACTAAGAAAAACAACAATGATAAATACTAATGGAAAGAACAAATTAGTATTTTGCTCTTACAGGGTTTCAATAAGATTTTTAGACAAAAAGAAATAAAAAAGCTGTTGCAGAATGAGCAAATACGGAGTTTTAAAGTATAGTTAGGCACTAGAAAAGAATGATACAAGCAACTCTTGATTTATTTCCTGTTCTCAAAGTGAATAGTGTGGGGGACAATAATTCCAAGATACGAAGTAGACAAGCTGTATGCAACAAGTGTACACTACCTTTTCCTAAGCCACATGTCACAGCTGACACTTCAAAGTACAAAGTTACAGTTTTGAGGATGTCCTTATGCCTCTAAAATCGTGTCCATTTTCTCCAGTTAAACTAATAAGGGATACTACCAGGCCTGTTTATGAAGGAAACCTCTGCATACCCAGGGGTTGGAGAAAGTCTACAGAAGACAGAAAGTAAGATAATTTTTCTCTGAAAGCAGCTTACTGAAATAATTTTGGATAACACCTTGAACTTCAGTCCTTTAAAAAAAAAAATCTTCTCTTGCAATTCATTAAAAAAAAGAAGCCCAAGCTTTCTGGATGCTCACTGTAAGCATAAAAATGCAGACAAACATCTGCATGATGAGTATATTTAGTATGCAATTCCCTACAAAAAAATTGCCTGTGTCAGGTGCTTTTCCTTTTCTACCCTATCCTGAGGCACACGATGATTTGTTTTTGCAGGGAGGAGATAAAGCAGGGAGGGAAGACCACCGGAACACCACACAGGTAGCATTTCTGAGTGGAGGTATTAAAAAGAAGCTAAAATTCTTTTAACATCCCTTCAAAACAGCAGTACTTAAACCAACTTCGTGTACACACAGCCAACCTTTGAAGTGTCACCTAATTATATTCCTCTTAATAGGTGCCAGCTGGAATAGTTCTCTGGGCTCCTATTTTAAACAAACCTGTGGGAACGTCCAGTGACCACCTCTCCCTCAGTGAGGCACCACACACAAAAGGCAACACTTGAATATGATGTTGTCTTGGGTTACAGTGCAGGATGTAACTGGGGGTATGTATTCTATCACCATCTTCATAAAGCTGTTAAAGCCATGTGGGGCAGTGTTATTTATCTCTTCCGTGACACATCCCTGATAACTCCCTCTGCGGGATATCTTCTGTTAATGGGCCGAACAGCCTCACTGCATGACTCATGAAATTATACCATCCCACTGAGAGATGCTCCTTCCAGGGGGAGGAACCAAGCATTCCTACCTAGATACAATCTGAGGTTTGGAACACCACAGCCAGCTTTATCTACTGGATTCCCAGAGGACAAGAGCTACATAACCATCACTGGACCTTCAGAGGAAGGCCAGACCCTTCTACAGGATCACCGCTTCAACAGAACCACATCTCACCCCAAGAGGACTGCAGCCACCATTTAATTGGACTGCTATCACCATCCTGACCAACATGGTGTCAGGTTGTATCCTGATTCTGTCAGGTTAAGCCAGTGTTTTCTGCCTTTATTTTAATTTTCCTATTAAATTGTAGCTCTGAGTTGGGATCTGCCGTTGGTTTGTCTTCGAACTTGCACAGATGTGCAGCCACCCCTGAACTCCCTTCAACAACTACACTGAGGCCGAATTAGGATTTGTAAAACACTGCCTTAATTATCCCAGTAAAGTCGAAGAAGTGAAATGCATGGTAAACTGCCTTCCCATAGACAATTCTGAACCTAGGGGCTTGGGTTGGGTTTGTGTTTGGAGCTCAGTGGTCCTCAGCTTCTCCCCCCTCCTTGTCATGGAATTCAAGGCTGCTCCTGGCAGAGCTCTGTCGGCTACAGCAAAGAAGGTTCATCTAAGCCTTCTGCCCCAACTCAAAGCTTGCAACAGCTTCACTGATCCAACAATAACAACAAAAACCCAACAACACCAATACAGTCCCAAGCAGAAGCAACCTTTTGTGTCACCTCTTCATGATGTAAGAACTTCCAGATAATTCTTTGTGAACAGCCACTGAGGCAGGATCTAGTTCTCACTAATCCTACTTTTCAATGAAGATATTAGTACAAGAGGTTATACATCCAAAGCCAGCTTTGCAAGTGACAGGGCCATCACACCTGTGGAAGCAAGAGTGCAAGCAGGACAAAGAGAGCATAGCTTGCAATACTCCGTGGTACAGCTACACCACTGCTGTACAGTCTCACTTGAGCTAAGGGCAATCTAATCTAAAATTTAAAAATTTTCTTCAGAATGCTATTAAAAACCCCACTCCATACTAACAGCTTTATGTCCACATGGAGTGTCAGTTTTCAGTTCCCAAATGCCAATTCAAGAGGGAGAAACACAGGAGAGGTCTAACACAGGGCAGACGTCAAAACCTGCAAAATGTTTTCATCATTTCCTTCCCCGCCAACTAGAGGAGACACTTCTGCCATCTGGTATTGGCCTGCCACAGGAATTTTGCCAATCCACTCCCACATTCATCTGCTTCTCTAAGGCAACCATCAATTACTTTTTTCGTGAGCTTCTGTGCTGGTTTTTGGCTGGGGTAGAGTTAATTTTCTCCACGGTAGCTAGTAGGGGCTGTGTTTTGAATTTGTCCTGGAAGCAGTGCTGATAGCAGAGGGTTATTTCAGTTGTTGCTGGGCAGTGCTCACAGCATCAAGGCCTTTTCTGTTCTCACCCCACCAGAGAGGGGGCTGGGGGTACACAAAAAGCTGGGAAGGAGCACAGCTGGGAGCAGCTGTGTGGACCTTAGTTACCAGCTCTGGTTAAACCACAACAGCTTCCTTCCAGGTTCCTGAAGATGAAGGTCAATGTAATATGCACAATTTATCAACATCAAATCTTCATGTTCTACCTGATGTGATACCTTGTGTTCCTCATTTGGATTACAGAAGTTATTTTACACTTTTTTTTTTTCATAGACAGAATACTGAATTAAGCTGCATATTCTTTCTGTCCTTAACTTCTGATAGAGGTCACATCTTGTGAAAACTTTCAACAGGGATGCAGATAGAATAAAAAACAGAACAAACACGTCACTGTGTGCCTAAATATCATGGTTCAGAATACAAATGCTCGCTTCCAGGGAATAAAAAGATACTAGAGAGAGAAGATTTTAAACCAATCATAACCCCTTCTGTCAGCATCAAAATCTCTAGCATATAGTGAAATGGTTGTTTGGAGAAAGAGATAAAAATTACTTCCCAACTCTCATTTTCAAATTCCTATGTGTAATGTCCAAATATATTTCACAATGATTAATCATTTTGATATTTGAACTGACATGTTCTTTTACCTCTGAGGAAAACAGACAAGACAACCTTTGAACACTCTTCTATTAAGTTTTCTCTTAGGTAAACCATACAAAAAGGAAAAAGCATGATTTGAGTACCTGGTGCTGATGATCCTCTTACTTCAAAAGTGACTTGACAAGAGGTCATTTCTGCAGAACTTTCGTCTCAGGACAGTTGAAACCTCCTATAGTGGGAGGAAAAAGATTTGAATTTGAGGATCAGTATATTTGTTGCTGTTCTATGTAAGAGGAAACATAAATCCCACCACTTACAGGGAAGCAAGCCACTTGTGATATTACTGTTTGAGTGAGCAGTAGAAGGCTTTTCAAAACCAGCTGCAGACCCAGAAAACAGCATCCAGCTGCAGAAGGCACTGCAACACTGGCACAAGAAAAAGACTACTAAATCAAATACCATATGCAAGAATCAGTATCCTGCAGCATTTATCAGCCTTCAGCTGAGATTTTTCAAAACACTCTTTTTGACTAATTTTGCTTCCAAGGAGGTCACTGCAAGATTTTAAGAAATTTAAGATTATGACCCTTGACAAACAGTAACTTCTGTCTCATCTGTGCTATTCTTCAGTATCCTCTTCAAAGCACAAGGAAGTCTTTACAGAGCAGCACAACCACCTTGAAGAACAGGGGGAACAACCCCTAACAGATGACAGCTCTCTGCTGTCACATGTTCACCACTGCAGACTCTGCTCCTGTACTTCCAGCCTTTCACAGGAAGCACCAAGCAGACTTCAAAACAGCACAGCAGGAAGGGACTGCCTGTAGCCAGGGCAGCAGCTGGAGGACTGACTCTGCCTCAATTTTCTCCTCCAATGCACAACACCTTGACAGAAAAAAAACTGGCAGAACCCCACTCTCACCATTACAGCAGAAACACCAATGACGTATCATATACTTTTATATTATTTACAAAAGCAGTAGTCATAGCGAAGTCCACATCTGGATGTTGCTAGACTGCCACCACCCAAGTATATCCATCTGGACATGGGCTACAAAACAATTATACTAAATATATGCAGAATAAACCTTGCTATGGTTTCACTTAACCCATTTCTTTACATCACTGTGGGGGGGCCTTTTGTTCTGTGTGTGTTTTGTTTGGACTTTTTTTAACCAAGCAAGTAGAATAGTACTACTGCTATTTTAGAAGAGGACAAAAAGCACTTTATTTCAGTACAATCTTGGTCAGCTAATCTTCTAATAGCAGCTTTAACAACAACATCAAGAAGAACTAACAACACTGAAGAAAAATCTGCTTTTCATTAAGTCTATTACTACAAGGGAAGCCTTTGCCTTCAAAGGGCACAGGACAGTTAAACATTGCCTTGAAAGCAAAAGATAGTCAGATGCCAAATGGAGGGGGGGAAAGCTCATCATCAAACCTCATTCCTTGTGGGCATTTAGAATGTTATTGCAGGTATTTAACCTTCAGAACTGTTTCTTCTGGGTCTTCTCCTCCTCCTCCTCTCGATTGTAACTCTCCTCCTCTATTCCTATTGTAACTACAGCTGCCTTTACTTTATATTCCTTTTTCTCCTCCTTTATTTTCCCTCTCCATGTCAAGGAAGATGACTTCTCAGTGGTAAAATGAGAGCAAGAAAACAGTAGAAATATGAATTTTTCTGGTCACATATGCCAATTCTGTATTTGTCTTTCACAAGTCACATTTCTTCAAACGATAAAATCCCAGACTACTGAAGCTAGAAATAAGCACGGGTGATAAACAGGAATTCCATGAAGGACACTCCCTTTAGGAACTTTCTCACGTGTGTGTCATTAGTTGGTGTGTGTGTTAAGTGACACATTCTAGCGCTTATTTTTAGCAGTTATTTATAGACAGAGAACTACAGCAAGTTTCAGTGCTGAAACTAAGACTGGACTCACGAAACTGGTCCAGTATGACAAAAAAAATCTCAGTGTAATGGAGGGAATATAAATTACTAGTGAGCATTTATGATGACACTGAGTAGGCAGGGGCTTGGCTGTGTTCTCCAACTGCCCTTGCTTGGACAGCCTTTAACTGAAAGGGCACAGGAGCCAAAGGGGAAAGGAAGTAGGCAAAGATGCCTTGCAAAAGTCTACAAAGCAGGAAGGCGAAAGCTGAAGCCTACACCCAGTTCCCCAAAGCAAGAACGTGCTTTTGGCTTGTNCTGTTTCCAACGCCAATGCAACGACTCAAATTTAAACTTCACAAAACCCAGCATGTCTGTCCTACTGCAAATTACCTAACTACCCAACTGTTCCTAGAGAATCATCCAAAATCCTCCTAAGTCTACACAGCTTTCAGCCAATCTTGTAAAAATTCTGTGTACCTATTTGCAAGACAGGCGTGGACTTTTCTAAACTGCCTAGTAAAATAATTTTACTTTTTTATATAGCAGTAGCCAGTTGCAAGGAGATTTTGATAAATGGACTTTGTAACAAATTGCCAAAATTTTACCCAAAATGCATTTTATCTCAAAAACCTACTCAACCTACCCAAGGGATGTATATGAGGAAAAAAAAAATTCCACTTCACCAAGCAAGGGCACGTTTTTTCTAGCAGAACTGCAGGTACAGGTATTGCACTTACATTTAGGGTCCAAGTACCACCCCTCATTCTGAAGAAACATCTTTTCTAGCGGAGCACTGAATGCAAACACACAGCAAGGAAAAACCAGGTTTGCTTTTTGTTAAGGAATCAAGCCTATGTTGTATATTAGAATGCACTTATATAAGCAGTCTGTGCTTTCAAGACATGACACAAAAACATTTGACTGGGGGAGGAGGAAAACCAATATAAGTTTGGCTGTCTAGTTACTGATGGTCCCTGAAAAGAGGTAATAATTTAATTCCCAAAGGGGAATGGCAAGTGACCTTGGACAATCAAATCCTCTGACCTCCAAGCGTCAGGCATCTTTTAAACTTGATGTTCCTTCCTTCAGATTTTCAGCACTGCTCAACCAAAGAAGCTGGCAAAGAATTTAAAAATCCTCTTTGCTCCCCACAGCTGTAAAGATGGATTTTTAGCAGAATGCAAAAAATCCTCAGCTCAGAGGGGTCATGTCAGAACTGCTTAGGGGAACTGAAGCAAATTATAAACACTTCCTGATCACCAAATATTAATAAAATCAATTGAGCAGATCTACAAACTAAAAATCCTCGTGCAACAACCCTCTTTAAACAACCTTTGAGTCCAAAAGTAATAAAGCTGAACTCACACCTGCTGCAGCCACAGGCATCCAAATGCTAACCTGGGTGCAAACAACTGCCCCTCTTCCTATGTCCCACCTCCTCCCTCTCTTTGGTCAGCTTTTATAGAATTCAACCACATGCAAGCAAGCAGTGAACACTTGAATCTCAGTCTTCCTCGTGGGAAAGACATATCATCCAGACAGAGACTCACTAGCACTTCACCACTTCACTACAAAAAAAAAAAAAAAAACCAAAACAAAACAAAAAAAAAAGGAAACAAAAGGAAAAAGAAGAAAATTAATAGGAAGGAAAGAATAGGAAGTTCAAACTCTCCCCTCCCTGGTTCTAAAACAGAACTTCTAGAAAATGCAGGTAAGGAAGAAAACATGACATAAGACAATCAATTATTAAAGTATCACAAAGTATCGTAGATTTCCTTTAAAATGAGGTAGTAAAGGTCACCATGGATGGGGAAGACCAAAATATTTTTTGGTTGTAGTCAAAAATATACCAGGACACAGACTTAATTTATTAATTCAAAAGCTTGAATTTCATTTGAACCCCCTAGCTTACAGGTCTGGTGATATGTTAAAACCCTTCACAAGCCTTCAGCTTTAGTGGATTATTCTGCCCCACCCTCAAATTCCCTAACCTTTCCAGTATGATTTAAGAGGTGCTAGCTGCTTGCTGTACCATATCTTATATGTTTTTTCAGGTTTAGCTAAGTACACACAAAGTAATCTGGGGCAATCCTGGAATGTAACAGCCTAGCTGACAAACACTGAACAAATTTCAGAGTCATAAAAATTCATAGCAGCCACGAAGACAGATTACCTGCTGTCTACTCAACACAAGTGATATTTTAAATAGCAGCTTGAACAGGTTTTGAGGCTCTGATTCTAGCAGTCCAAGGGCAGGCTTGAAATACAATCGGATTTTTTTTTTAACTGGAGACTTACAAGCCTGAAGGCCTTGAATTCTGTTGCACAGACAGAGGGCTTTCAAAATTAGGAAGGGAACACTTCAAGCAACTACCTTGACAGATCTGAATGAACAGCTGATTTTATCAACTCCCAAGTTGACTGCAAGGGCTGCAGAATGGCTGGTTACACTTAGCATATCCACTGAGCATTTGGCTGATAATCGTGCTTTAACGTGCTGGTAAGAAAGCCAAAAAGCATCAGACTCACACCAGTGTGTCACATTTCTTCCCACAAAAAGCCACCAATCTCTGTCTAACAAACTGAAAGTAAAAATTCCTGATGCAAAGCTATCATCCCAAAACTCTCTTGAATAACATTATATTTAAAAATGACAGGGTAACACACAACACAGATTTTCCCAATGAGATCAAAAATACAGCTTACAAAGTCTCTTTTTATTGGGTGAATTTTTAAAGCTAATAAATTTTATGGGCAGTTAATGGGATTTTTCAAAGACAACTAAAGCGAGACAACACAGTACACAGGTGCCACGAAATTCCTGGAATGCATTTTAGTACTTTCAAACATCTGATTTTTAGTGTAAGAACGCTTTTAACTGCTCCATTACTGAATTTGCTTAGTTAGCAGCAGAAAAATGAAGCCCATTGTACTGGGTCTGGCTGAGTGGGAGTTAATTTTCCCTACAACAGCCCTCACAGTGCTGTGCTTTGTACTGGCAGCTAGAAAGGTGTCGATAACGCAGCAGAGTTTCCAGCTGCGCTCACATAGCATCAGTGCTGTCTCTCCAACATTCCTCACTATCACCAGGAGGCTGGGGGTGGGCAACATCCTGGGAGGAGACACAGCCAGGACAGGTGACCCAAACTGACCACAGTGACATTCCTTATTATATGGCATCTGCTCAGAGATCTATAGAGTAAAAAAAATTAGAAGAGGAAAAAAAAAAAGCTAGAAGAAAGGAGGGCATTTGTTATTAAAGACATTTGCGTTCCAGAGCAACCACTATGCGTACTGAAGCCCTGCTTCCCTAATGGGGAAATAGAGAATAAAATCTTCTGTTTCCCCTTGCTTCTGCATACATGATTTTTGCTCTATTAAACTGCCTCTACCTTAACCCCTGAGGCTTTTTCCACCTTTCTCCCCCTGCCCAACCCCCTGAGGAGTGACAGAGCTGCTTGGTGGGCAACTGGCACCTAGCCAAGGTCAACCCAGCACCACCACCTATGCACAATCTTTCATAAGGTTAGCACACATTTCATCACAGATCATGGTGCACAGTCCTGAAAGCGCACAAGCCAAAAAGTAAACATGCCCTATTATTTCAAAATATTTCTCAATTATTTGCATATGTAAAGGGCAAGGACTAGAAGGGTAGAGCATTTTTGCTTTTACTTCTGTCATTTCAAGCTGACATTCTCCACGTTAAGCGAAGAGACTCCTGAGATGTATCAACATCGAGGAGAGGCCAACTCCAGGCTGAAGCAGGGGAGAGGTGCCACAGTCCCAGCCAAGTCATTTGACAGCTGGGAGGGCACACTGCCAGCACTGGGGCTGACCCAAAGCACCTCTTGCAGCCTCCCTCATGAGCCATGAATTTGAGCACTGCCAAGCACTGCTGGAGAAGGCCCTGTGCTCAGATTTTACCTTCTTAAAAGCTGTGCTACACAGAGCAATATAAAATCCACCATGCATCAGATCTGCTGCTGTGCTGAACAAAGAAAGGATGTGAGCCTAAGACACAGACTGTAAGATTCCAAAGATAATGAGTCATATCTGATTAATCTTGTAGTATGACGAACAGATTTTGTTGCTTGTGGCTGGTCCTACCAAGGTTTCAGATATTACAGAATACATCTAAAGCAACAAATTAGGTATGTAAGAAAATTATGTAACAATAGTTGATGGCACCTGGATTCTAGAACAGCATCAGAGGATAAATTTGTCAGGGCATTCCCTCTAACAACTGGGAGAGAATTTTTAGAAACAGCATTACAGCATCAACTCCTTCATATTCAACCAAACAACGAGCAGGTTCTTCCTGCCCCCTCATTCCCCCCCTGCTGCACCGTGACTGCAGGAGCAAGGACAACCACCAGAAAGTCAGCAGGTCTCTCCTTCTGCATTGCAGTGCTAATACTGGACAGCAAACAAACTTGCACAGAAGATCTGGACATGCTGTTCTGATTCAAAGGCTGAAATTTCACCAACAGGCTTATGCTGACATTTAGAAAGCAGCAAAGCCCAAGTGATACTTCTGAAATTACATCACATTAATACACAGCAATCGAGAAAAATATCTTTTAAGATTCTATTTTCAGTATCAACTTAGCTCCCCATACGTAGGGCCAAATCAGCCCTGGTAATCAAACATAGGACCCCTATCTGTTCACCTCCAATGCATCTGCTTTGTTTTACTTAACAATAAGTTACTGGTTTTCAGCATTTGTTAAATACCTGTCCGCGTGACAGACTCTTCCGCCTCAGCTATGTCACAGTAGTTCTGCAAAGTTCTTGGAAGAGACAGGAAACAGCTGGGGCACGTTTGTAAGTGAAACAGAACAGCATCAGTCTGATTCCTCTTTTCTGAAGTGTTGTTTATTATTAACGCATGGCTGACAAGATCTTAGGCAGGGAGTAATTTAGCTCTCTGTGATCACACCAACATTCCTCATTTAGGAATGACTTGGACAAATAACACGTATAATGCTCCCCACAGCTCTCAACAAACCACTTTTTTAACGGGTTTCCAAAGCCTGGATCCATTCCGTTGAGGAGCAACGTCCTTTACTAAAAGGTTAATTATGTGGCAGCTTGGACTACCAGCGTCTATTCAAGACCAACAGCATTCTCCTATTTTTTTAATACCTTACATAGTTACTTCACAGGAAGCAGTGCTAGAATAGAAATACATACGATAAAAAATGATTTTACTTATCAAATATTTCACCCTGCCATTAATATTTAAAATATATTGAATGGCAACCTCCATCTAATACTGCATGCTATGATAAATTAAAACATTAATACTAACAAGGCAAGCTACTAATTTGAAAGGAAAAAGAAAAAAATGGAAGAACCAATCTGTGCCTCCTGCGCCTGGTTACGGTGTAGGTAACAGATTAACTTTGAAAGTTCAGATTAATCTAGAGCTGCCTCACTAGCGCCTATACGATCAATAATATCAAACCACGAGCAGGCAGCACCATCTCTGTGTTCCTTTAGCCCAGAGCGGAGACAAAGAGCAGCGCAGCGCACACCCCCCACGCCCGGCAGAGCCCAGCGGCGCCGCAGTGCGCCCACCCCGCCGCCCCTCGCTGCCCGAGCGGACACGAACCGAGGGCTCCCCGCCGCCCCTCGCTGCCCGGCCGGACACGGACCGAGGGCTCCCCGCCGTCCAGCACCGCAGCGCCCGTAGCGGGAGCCCGGCCGGGAGGCGGCGCGCCACATCCCCGGGCCCGCCCCGGCCCGGCCGCTTGCATAATACGGCAGCCGCGGGACCGCCCCGGGCCAGCGCTTTAGGCGGGGACGTAAACAGAGACGCCGGCCCCACGCTCCCCGTTCCGCAGCCCACCGAGCCACCTCACCGGGTGACAGCCGAGGCCCGGCCGGGCAGCGCCGGGAGCGCGATGAGCCCGCATCCCTCGCAGCAAGGCAACCCCGCCCCGGGCCGGGCAGCACCGCGGCCGCCCACAGGCACACGGAGCCTCACTCTTCCCGCCTCTCAGGGAACCTGAGGGTGACGTCCCGGTCGCCGCACGACGCACTCCTCCCCTACGTCCTCTCAGATAACACACCGGCCCCGCGGTCCTGCGGGGAGCGCGGCACCGCTCCTTCAGCACCTTCTCCGCACAGAGCTCGAACAGAACCTGTTCAGCCGCACCGACCGTCCCCCCCACCACCACCGCACAGCCCCACCGAGACACGCGGACGGCGGCGCCGACTGACCTGGCAGAGCGGAGCGGCGCTCCGGGCCCCCGCTAGCTTTGTGCTAGGCTGCGGACGGCGCAGCCCGGGCTCCCCGCCCCTCCTGCCGGGGCCGCCGCCCGGGGCCGCCTGACGGGGGTGGGGAAGGGGCGGCGCGGCCCCAACCGGTTCCAGCTGCCCCCCGCCGACCACGTGACNCGGGGGCCGGGGCAGGCGCAAGGGAGCTGTGAGGGGTACGGGGGCGGGGGGTGCCTTGCGGCCGCCTGCGCACGGCGGGGGAGCTTTACCCTACCCACCTCTCCCGAGAGCCAAGCACCAGCGCTTCCCCACGCCTTCCGATACTTTCCTCAGAGAGCGCAGCGCGGCGCCGCTCCCCCAACGCTCTCCCGACGCCGCAGCGCGACCCGACCTCCTCCAGGCTCCAAGAGCTCCTCAGGAGCGTGCATCGACCGCCCCTTGCCGCCGCCGCCACCACACCACTCCACCGCACCC
>VZRQ01005875.1:732482-797041 GCA_013397975.1 Machaerirhynchus nigripectus
AAAAAAAAAACCAAAAAAAAAGAGTTACCAGGACTAAAGGCAGCAAAATAAGAGCTGCAAAGTCTAGGCTGTAACTGGTGTGAGGTAGTGAGAACTCAAAGCCAGCCTGTTGGTTGATGTGAACACTCTTTTATATGCAGAAAAAAACCCCAAAGAAAAGCACTGAAAATCCTGCCCAGCTGCTCTCAGCCATGGGAGCAAAAGACATCCAGTGCTGGAGTACTGGCCTTGTCCCAAGCCTGTGTGCATGGGCAGCACAGATAAAGCACAGACAGACCCCAGACAGATAAATGACTGATTAACTTAAATGTGTGAACCTCTGTCCGGGTGCTGCTGGCAGCTCTGCCAGCGAGATTGCAGCTGCCGGGCTCAGCTGCTGCTCACAATCCAGGGAAACTGCTTTTCGCTGGAAAAACTGCAGAAGGGCAAAACCTCTGTGCTGTGTTGCGGCTCCTTCTCCAGGGACCCGACCCTGCTGGGAAGTCAGGTGAAATAATGATTAAAACAATCCATGGGGAAGTCTTCCAGTGAGGAAGAGCAGTGCTGCAGTCCCCGGCTGACTCTGGTCATCCTGAACCCAGACCAGCACCGCACAGGACGCAGCAGGTTCCCTGGGGATGCTACTGGCAGGAAAGGGGGCACAGTTCTGAGACGGCAGAAAGTGTCTTTTTGTTACACCTTGCATTTCTCTGGGCTGCAAAAAACCCTCTCTGATTTGGAGGGAGGTGATCTGAGGCACCCACCGATTTTGTTAGCAATTGCCTTGGGCTCAGACTGTGTTGCAGAGAGGCTGCTCCAGAAACAGCACCCACCTACTCCCAAGGTGAAAAAGTATTTGCCTTTAATTTCTGATAGTATTGTATTAAGGCTGATTAGGCACTACAAAACTTTCATATTTCTAAAGTACAGATAAATGTGAAGTGCTGAGGAGTAAAGTGAGAGCACAGGAATTATCTCAGTGTTAATGGCATGCCTGTGGTGTTTTCCTGCTCTCTTCTAGAACAAGATGCAGCTATAATTATTTCTGCTGTTTTCCTTCAAAATATTGATCCACAAATAGTTATATAGCACTCAAGAACTGAACCCATTTTTAACATTATTAAACCAGAGTTCCAGTATCCTGCAGGCTCAGAACATAAGTCGTGTTAAAGGATAATATGAAACTCAAAAGACATTTTTTGGAGACTCAATGGAACTAGAATCACAGAATGGTTTGGATTGGAAGGAAGCTTTAAAGAACACAGAATCATAGCATGGTTTGTGTTGGAAAGGGCTTTTGAAGACAATCTCATCCTGTCATGGGCAGGGGCACCTTCACTAGATCAGGGTTCTCAGAGCCCCATCTAATTTGACCTTCTCTGGGGTGCTTGCTCCAGTGCCTCACTAACTCTCGGTGTCCAATCTAAATCTACCTTCCTTCAGTTTGAAACCATTACCCTGTGCCCTGGTATTACAGACCCTGGTAAAATTTCTCTCCATGTTTCTCATAAGCCTCCTTTAAGTATAGCAAGGCCACAATAAGGTCTTTCAGATTAATGAACACTGGGAATCAAACAGCAGAAAACTCTTTTTCAGCAGATCTCGGGACTGTGTGCATGCAGTCAGACGCTGGAGAGATTCTTAGATGCTGACTGAAATGAGGAATCTGCCAAGGAATGGGTGTATAAGGTACCTGCAAAATCCCAGGGATGGAATTACTGAGAGGATTTTGAATGGAACAGGCTGATTCTGAGGCAGGGGACCGCCTTGCCCCAACAAACTATTAGGCGAGCTTTCCAATTTCTTTTTCCCATGGATCTTCTCGAAAGGATCCTGAACCCCACCAAAGATCAGGCTGAATCAAATCAAAGTAATTGAAAAGACAGTAACTGAACCAATGTTTGGCGTATTCTGAAGTGCAGTTTGTGACTTGTGCATAGGGATGATCACACCCAGTGTGAAGTAGAAATAAAGTTTGTTTTCAAACCCTCTAGAGGACTAAAGGGAATAATTCAATTAAAGCAGGAAAGGAAAAGGAATCACAAAAAAAAAGAAAAAAGAGAGAGGGAATTCCTTGAAAAAAATACTCGTTAGCAAAGAGTACAACTTAAATCCAAAGCAAGGGGAACTGACCTTACAATGTTGTGTCTACTCAGTCACTCATTTCCTGTTTATTTCTCTTTGCTTTGTTTTGCAACATGCTCCAGACATTTAGTATTTTCTAATATAAATAAAGAGGTATGTTTTTTTGGTCAAGTAACTTCCCACACAAGCAGATGTTTCTAGAAAAATAAGTATTCAGAAAATCCTTTTTGTTTCAACAAGGAAAGTATTTTTCCAACTACTGTAGAAACAAAACAAAGGTATCTTGTTTTTCCAACTGATGCACTTGCACAAAATGCCTGCACTGCTCATTTGTATTTAGTAACTGAGTTGCAACACCTTTTAAACAATTGTTTTAAAATTAAATATTACCGATTCTAGACTTTAAATTTTTTTGTCAGCATCTCTTTCCCACTCGGGTGTTTTAAAGATTAATTTTGTGCTGCAGGTTTTCCCTCAGAAATGGCACATGAGCTCTGTCCTGCCTCTGTACCTTCTGTACTACGTGACCAAGATCCTGTTCTGCACCCCTGGGAGGGTAAGTGGGAAAGATGGTGCGTGGCTTTTCTGGATCTCAGTAAGAAAATCCCAAGAACAAGTGGCATCATAAAATAGATATTTTAATACAGTAGGATAAAAATAGGAATAAAGATAGCCAGCAGATCGGGCATCCCTTCAGGTGCTGGGAATCTGGCTTGCAAACGACATGGGACAGACTCCTGATGAATTTTCCCATGGCCTTGCCCCTTTGTCAATATAGTTCAAAACCAGTGTATGGATTCAGAATGTACTGGAAAGTAGGAAAATATAAACACACTGCCTAGATAAGCAAACCTTGCTTTTTCTCAGGGTACTGGGCAAAAGAAATTAAGCCTGTTAAAAAATAAAGCAAAATTATCACTAGCTGAGAAGATAGCAGGGAGAGTGACTTGAACAGAGAACACTGGGCTCCTGTTGAAACTTTATGCCCTGGGTGGCATTGTGACCTTTATTTGCCCAGTCACGGATAGGTTACAACCTCATCTTATGGACAGTAGCTATATTTAAAAATGGCACTGTGGCTTTGCACTGAGAACGGTTTTGCTGATAAGCTCAGGAAGCAGTGAAGCTTCATGACTCATGGCCATCCTGACTTCATTATCTGCCTATTTGTAAACGTTAATTAATAGTTGTAATATCATATTTTGTTTACCCTGCATCTTATCTCTCAGGGTTTCATCGTCCTGCCCTGAATCATATGGTGATCCCTGTGTTCAGTAGGACTGTTTGCACAATGGGGGATTATTCACGGGGATAAATTATTAGCTGGAAAGCATGTGCATATGTCTCCTACGCTCCACTCAGCTGTCCCCAGCTCTAGAAGTGATTTTTTTATTTGCTCTAGGCCTGATCCAGCACGTGTATCCATCAACGATTTAGTGACTTCTCCACTGAATGCCTCTTAAAAGGAGGGCAAGGGTTGGGAGCATTGTAGAGACTGGCATGAGGGAAAGGAAAGGAACCACTCTTCATCCCCGGTCAGCAAAACCTACAGGGCCAATATAAGTGTGTATCCCTTCACATTCAGAAGATTTGAGATCTTAACTCTATTTTCTGATGCTTGGCTGCTTTATATCTCAGTGTGCAAAGCTACTTTATGAACAGTAAGCTACTATGCACTACTTTATGAGCAGTAAAATACCTCTTTTACTGCAATTGCCAGAATTCAAAAGGCAAGAGGAAGTAATTGTCATTGTTTACATCAGACATTGCCTTTCAACTATTGTGTTAAGAGAACAAATTCTAGGATAATCATTGTTTTATAACTGTATTTCTCCTTCTAGAGTGTAATCATTGTGTCTTCTTTATCTTGTGGTGTGATTGCATCTCACAAGCTGCAGAAAAAGTTTAGATAGATACAGATAAAATCTGGGAGACAAAATCTTCAAATTGGAAGACAAGTGAAGAGTTCATGAGAGCTGAGAGTTTGGAAGGAGCCTTGTTTGTCTTTAATCATACTCAGATTGCAAAGAATAGACATGACTCTATTATTTTCCCAGACAAAATACTGCACCATATTTGGCACTTCTAACAACAGCAGTATCTCGGATAGAGATAGCAAAGGAACTGTGGGGTATGAAGGCTGGCTTGAGAAAACCTGCCAGCAGTTTTCCCTGCAGAGGAGGAAGAAAGAATGCTGGCATTAGGAATTCAGTTATCAGTGGGAAAGGTTTTGCAAAGACAAAAATACAGGATTTGCCTGCAAGTTTGTGGCACTCAGTCTCAGAGGTTCTGCACAAGGGCATATCCCTATGGATACTGCCAGTGTAATGTGAAGAGCTGAGAAAATGGTGCTTGGTTTTGGGACTAAGTGTATTGTCAGCACAAAATGCACAGCTTCAAACACCAGGACTTTTCTGGTGCAACACAGGCAATTTCCTTCATTTGAAGGGAAACTATTCTGGTGGCCAGCTTAAGCCTCTGACCTTTTAATCCCTAGTACAGCCTATCTGCTTGCCATGATCTCTCTAATTTTACTACCTTGGCAATTATCTTGTTTGATCTCTTCAACTCTTCCTCATACATCCAAAGCATGAAATTGCATTTTCATGGTATAAATTCACCAGCCAGAATATAAGTGACATTTTATTGGCATTGGATTCTCTTTTAAAGAGCTAGTGAGGATCAGCACTTTTTTGCCAGCTGAGTGGCACAGACCTATCCCACAACAGGAATCAGATTCTTGCCTAAATATTGCTGCACAGAAGTTTCCAACTCCACAGTGGCAAGGTGTGATGGGTGTTAACTCGATGGGATAATACCCATGAGCAAGAGGCATCTGGGGCACACCTGTGCAGGAACCTGCAGTGGGTGGCCAGCAAGCCTCATGAGAAACCCTGCCTCACTTTCTGGAAGCTGCTCCATGAATGCAAAGCCCAGCTCATTGCCAGCATGGAGTCAAACTTTTCCAAGGTCCTTGTAAGGTGCTCAGGGAGCCAGTTTCCAACAAGAAAGCAGGAAGAAACAGCCTGTATTTTAAGGAGATCATCTTCAACAAAGATTTGTCAAGCGGAAGTACAGCGAAGGCTGAAGCCAAGGCACATGTTCCTGTGACCCAGTTACCTTCCAGAAACCCAGGCAGGACAAAAAGAACTCTGGCTTCCAGCTACAAGAGAGCTGCTGAGCATTAACACATAGTAACCTAATTAATTTATTCCCCAGTGGATAATTACTAGCTTTTTCTTTTTCTTGCTGCAAAGTAGCAGCCAAATAATGGTGGTGATTTTAATTAACTAGCCAATGGGAGGCTGGATGGGCTGAGGAGAGATTTCATACAAAAGTTAATTAATGCTCTGACCTAGTTAAAAGTGTTGCTTAAGTGGAAATTGGAGGGAAGCTGACATCAATCAGTTATGGATCTTTTCACATCCATATTACCGGTCAAGTAATGAGTCTTCCCATGTGACCCACAGCACTTCAATTGGCAACCTTGAAGAATTTACTGAACACACCAGAAATAAGTAATTCCCAAGGCAAACATAATTTCTTCTTTATGAACACACCTGAGTTAGAAAAGGAAAAGGTCCTTTCTCAAACCAAGCCCCTGGTTTATTGCTGAGCTCAGCTCAGGGCATGTGATGGGTAATACGAGCTCTGCTGTTTCAACCAAACTGCAGCTATGTCTGCGTTTCTTCCTTTTGTCTTCCCGGATCTGTTTTAATCATACATGTCTCAGATTAGTAACTCTTGCTTTGATTTATTTTCCCATTACTGAAAATAATTATTTCAGGATTTTATTTTATTTTTGTTTCTTTGGGAAGTAAAAGATGATTTCACTTACTGATCATCTGTAATTCTTCCTATAAGAGCAGATTTTTCCTCACAGGGTCCTCTGCAATTCTTGCCGTGGGCCCACAGCAATTTATAACCATCAAATCACTTTTGCAAACTGATGCCAAAAAATGCGTGACATTGATTATTGCTTAATTATTCTTCATGGGTTGTGCTTTGCTTTGCATTGTCCTGTCTTGAAAAGTTATCATCAGAACAGGCAGCATAACCACACTGAGGAAGAAATCAGGTTTTAGTTCCCTCCAGTTTCACAAGCAGGAATATGAGGCACAAGGACATGAAATTAATTTACCAAGATCACAGTAGTGCAGTCAAACCATCCCATCCTTTGCCCATTCCTCAGCATTGTAACATCTTTCTCTCAGCTGGCAAAGTGCAGTTAGGATTATTGCAGTTACAAGGTCACAGAAAGACACCATTTTAAAATTTGTGTATCAGGTGAATTCCAGTCCTGTAAGAATCTCTTCCTTTCCATAAACAACTTTGTCAGGGTGGCTGGGAGTCAGGTCCTGCACCCAAATGTTGTGAAACGTTGACTCACAAAGCAAGCAGCTCTGTTTAAGTCACTGCAAATCAATGAATCACTGGAGCAAACTCTTATCTGGCAGCTGAGCATCACATCCTTGTTTAGGTAACCTTTTCTAGGTCACTTCACTAAAACCCCATAAAATTCATCCTCTGCAAATCACAACGTAATGTTTTGTTGGAAGCCTGGGACAACTGCTTTCTCGGAGGCAGGAATTACACACCCTTGGGATCTGACTTTTCCACAAAATGCAATCCAATCCTGCATGGGGAGTATGTTTAAAAATTTCTGAATCCTATTAAAACCTCTTTTTGTCGAGGACACACCAAATACCTATTTTCTCCTTTTTCTGCAGGAACGTGTAAATAAGGCAGTCAAGGAACATCAGGGCTGGAAAAGATTAATGAACTGTGGCCTTGTCTCCAGCACCTGATTTGGGTTGGGGAGGCAGTTTGTACATACAAGAGAAGGGAGAGTCAGGTACAGCTGTCATTAGGAATTGATCAGTGTTTGTGTGTAGCTTTGGGCGTGGGGGAGGATTTGGTTTCTTGCTGCTCTGATTTTGTCCTAAATAAGGGACCAATGGCTTTCAAAGAAGAGCCTAAAGAAGGTGCTGGCTTGTAGGGAAGCTAGGGTGCCCACCTTCAGTTACTTATTTTGTTCTTATTTTAAATGTTGCTGCTGTTCCCTTTCTGCCTCTGGATTGAACATAGAATGTATTGGAATTGAGCTCTGTCACTAAAATTGGGGAGCACGGAGTGATGGTGATTATGCCCTTCCTGAACACTGGACTGTGATGCTTGTTTGGGCTTAGCTCCACAGCAGGTTTTTTTGGCATGCCCTTGCACAAGATTTCTATGAATATGGCTGAGCCTTGTCCTGGAAAGAAATATCCTTCAGTGATACTCTTGTCTTTTTTACGGGTTTTGTATTTTTTGTTTACATTGTGGCGCTTGATGAACCTGTGAGTTCAAGGCAACACGATCTCCTACCCCTCCCCTCCACGAAGGATGCAGGGAAACTGAAAGAGCAGCTGCTTAGAGATTCCTGGCGGAGAATCTTGCCCTTGGCACTCTGACTCAAGGCACATGATCGTGTAACACACCCACTGGCGTGGATGTTACGTGGCTTGTTTGCAAATACTGGCAGCTTCAGCTGAGAGGTGCCGAGCACTCACAACCGTCCAGCAGGATCTTGCGTTGACCTCCTTTGTGAAGAGTGTTGCATCTTTAGTGCCAGCAACAAAGTACTGGCATGACCAGGAGGTAAATGTAACAGTAGCCACCAGTCTCTTGAAAGGCAGCTGAAAAGATGGTAGAGCCAAACTCTCCTTGGTGGTGGGAGATGGTGTAATAAGAGGCAAAGATCACAAATTGTGGCTGGGGACGCTGGGAAAAACTTCATCATGGGGAAGATGTGCAGCCCTGGGGCAGATCACCAGAGGGGTTGGGGGAATCCTCTCCATCCTTGGAGAGGGTTCAAGTTTCTGCTAGACAGCAGACCTGGTTTAGCATCGGCAGTCATCCAGGAGGAAGGGGTAGACAGAGACTTCCAAAGGTCACTTCCAGCCAAATACTCATGGGATGACAATCTCCCTGTTGGCATTTGCTGTGGGAGGACTTGGGGCAGAGCCTGTGGATTTGTAACTGCTGCTCTGACCATGCAGTGGAAAGAAGGAAAACCCAAATGGCAGCAGATGACCAGCTGGCTCCCAGGCAGCTCCCATGCTGTTCCACCACCAAGTGACTCCCCTGGCCTTTCTCCAGGCACAGGGCAGCTGCAAGGACAGTTCTGTGGTGTGAAAACACTCCTTGCAGCAGGGGATCCACTAAGGCTATAAGTAGACAGACATTTGCCCACTTCTAATGTTGTCATGGGGGGCAAGGGGAGGAAAGAGCTAAAGAGCATTGTGGCCAGTGAGCCTGACTTTCTGTGCTAGTTAAAAATCAGTGTGAAAGCCCAAGTGTTGATTAAAACCCGTGTGCTCCCTGTCCATATCCTACCTAAGTCTGTCCAGAACATATGCACATGTACTTGCTTAAAGTTTGTGCTGACATGTGACATCAACTTCTACAGATGCTCAAGGCTAATGGCTGCAGTAACTGAGAAGCTGTATTACCTCCAGAAATGGAATACCATCCCTGGAGGTATGTAGCACAGTATTTAGGGACTATTCTAGACATAATGTCATCAAAACTTATATTTAAATGCATTTTAAAAAATAGCTAATATGTCAGAATGCTAGTCTCTGGCATTTGGTGTGATGAATCAGTGGTCAGTTATTTCTTGGCAGGGAAGTAAAAATTACTGTCTTGAGTCATACTGAAAGAAAACAGCATGTACAACCTAAAAGCTAAATGAGCAAGAGACCATGTAAACATATCTCATTTAACTATTTTTGGGGTGGTGGGGAGTAGGGGAGGTGGAGTAATTTAATTTAAAGCATGCAAGACCTTTGAGGAAGAAATTGGAGCACTACAGCAGCTGCATGTGTTACAAGGAGGCAGTTGTATTCTAGTCCTTGGTTTGGGCAGACTGAACCTTATCTCTAATTTTAAAGGCTTACACAACACAAAAAATGTATTTTCAAGGGGATAATTCAGATTAATCCTGCATCTTGGAAACTGGATGGGTAATTTTTATTAGTGCTAATGTAAAAATCCACTACACTTGACATGATTCAGGGGCACATAAATGCACCATTAGCATTGAAAAGTCTCAAATTAATGAACCAGTATCCATGCTTATTCTGAATGAGGTAATGCTTTTCCTGCTCAGAGATAGTGCCAGACAACAGGCACAAGGAGCAATCTCTGCACGATGATTTTCTGTCTCTCGGATCATACCCCAGGTGAGAAGGGCAAATTTGGGCTGCTAGGGGTATCAACTGACAGCCTGCAGTGCAAGGAGGTTGCTGGCAGCAGCTTTTGGGCTGTGGAAGTCCATCCTCTGCTCACTGGCACAAGGCAGCTGCCTATGTGGCCTCTGGAGCAGACATCACTGCCAGCCAGCAGGAGCAGCTTGCCTTTTTTTTGGCCCTGTCTGTGCTTTTTCATCCCTGGCCATTTTAGGGCAGAAGGGGCAGATTTGGCTGTGATCTGTTCCCTGTCCTACCTGTGACAGTTAGATTTTGGACATCAGATGTAGTCTGGCATTTTTAGCTCAGTGTCTCATAGACTCTGGATGCTCTACTCAGGACAGGATTTATAAAGTGATATTTTCCCACTATCTCTCAGGGAGTTCCCAGCACGGATATTCCAAGGATATTTTGCATTTTTGTGCTGCTTCATGTGTGGTTGACTTTCAGTCCTCAGCAGTTCCTCAAGTTTGTGATTACAGTCTCATTTAATATCCTTTGCTATGGAAACTGGTTGTAGTGCCAGGGAATTGCTAAGCAGACTTTAAATGCAGAGTTTAAGAGGGGGAGGGAAGCATCAACAGACATGATGTTTATGAGGGAAGGGGGAATTCTTTTTGTGTAAACCCAAAGGAGGAGGAAATGCAGGAAGGGAGGATGCATCTATTGCCAGAACAATGATCTCACAAGGATCATGTAGCTGTTTTAATTTCTGCAGCACAGAACATGCTGTACTCAAAAATGACAAGATTTCTTTCCAGTCTATGAAAACTTGCTATTATTTAGTAACTCCAGGTTCCCCTGATGGTGAGAGAGCAGCTGTTCTTTAGATTCACTAACAGATCCTGCTAAAATATTAAATATACCATTACTCTAATTTCTGATTTAAAAGATGAAATGGAGGTAAAAATATCTATTTGGTACTTCTAAGCTACAGACATGCACGGTTTGACTGACAGTTTTGCCATAGCAGGTACAACCACTTAATGCAGCAAGGTGAGGGGCTGACTTGCTTTCTGAACAACCTTTCGACTCTGGAAAGGAAGTCACAGACTTCCATGTGGCCAAAGCAGGAACTGGTCAACCTCTCCCTGCTTCAAGGGACTTGAGCTGCTGCTGTGTGTGTATCAATACTCCAGCTGGAGAAACAAACAAGTACTTCCCACCACAGGATAAATGAAGAAAGAAAGAAAAAAATGTACATGACCTCTAGTAAGAAGAAAAAATGGTACGAAAGTAAAAATGGATACTGTACAGAAACCATTTCAGTCCTTGGTTTTAGCATTAAAAATAAGAAAAACCCCTCTGTGCTGGTTACATACAAGCTTCAGCAGTGATTTGGGGGCCTGGGTGCAGTTGCTGGTTATCTCCTTGTTGGTGTGCAAAAATACACTACAAACCTCTTGGCTTGCTTGTCTGTACTGATGCTGCTGTTTGGAATGTACTCCTGGCTTGAATCTTTCAGAGCTGCAGCAAAAATTGCTATGGGCAGCATCTGCTCTGTGATGGTGGGCGCTGAGTAACTTGGGTCAGAGGAACGGGACCAGCTGGAGCTCCTGGGGTATAACCAAGCCTTTTCTGTCTTCTCTTTGGTGTAGTTGGGGAACAGAGATTTCTTTTTAACAGAGATTCATTATTGATGCTGTGATCATGCATCAGAAGGCCTCCTTGTGTACTGTTTTTCCTAGAGATGATTAGCAGCAAGCTGCTAAACTTACCTTTGTCAGGTTGAATATGTATGACTTGTACAGAGAAGTTCATCTACTCTAATAGCCACTGAAAAGTGATACATTTTCCTCCAAAATGTCTGCATTCCAGAAAATCAATACTTCTTATCAGCTCAGTCATCATGTGCCTTGGAAACATTTGACTTCGATCATCTGGGTTTGGATCTGAAAGCCTTGCAGTGCAAAGCCACAGTGACTGGCAGTGTGGTTTGGTCTCTGTGTGACTTCCAGACAGGACTGTGGTGCAGAATAGGCAGGAAGCTGCTGCCTCCTCCATCCAAAAGGAGATTTGAGTGAACCTGAGCACTTGGGATCCAAGCACAGTTGTCTCCATCAGGAGGAAAAATTGGTAGTAACAGCCTGAAAGGGTTTTGTGGGCTTGTAACAAGCCAAGAGAGTATTACATGGACACACAGGGATTTCTTTTGCTCAGGTAGCTGAGTAGCAGACAGATGTATCCTACTTCTCAGCTGTTTCTGATCCCTCTACACACAAATACCCCCAAACATCTATTTATCATCGGAGAGGAGTTGTGGCCTGACAGGTCCTGGACCTGCCATTCCTTGATTTTTAAGGCCTGATTAAAGCCAGCTCAGGCTTCTCAGGTTTCAAGTTGTGTTCACATGCTCTGATATTTTTTCCTCCATAATTGGGGTTTAAAAAAGAAAAAAAAAAAAAGTGGTAACAGGTTGACAACCGTTGGGCCTGGTTCTGTCTTGGGATCAGGGCCTTAGTGACAGCTCACAGAAACCTTCAGCAAAACACAGGCCTGTGTTACAGAGCACTTGGAATGCCCTCCTGGGACGAAAAGGGTGACAAACTCTTCATTCCCCATCAGGTGATTCCTTACTAAAACCACAGTGGTATCCATACCTAGGCACATTTACCTTTCCCTTTTTTGTATAAAGGGGTACAGAAATTCCCCAGGCTGAGGAGCCTCCCACTACAGTTAGCCATGCTTCATCCAAATCTTTGCTGTGTGAGCTTGACCAGGCTGCAGAAGAGCTGCCCATGTAGAGGAAAGGCTGTGTGGAGCCAGGGAGCTCCTTGCAAGATCTTGTAGGGCCATCCACCTGAGCTCGGGGCAATGGGAAACTGGCAGTGATGAGGAGGAGGGAAAGTCGTGGAAGTGGCATGTGTGATGCTGAGAAGGGATGGCTGGCACTGGGAGCTGGGGATGCTGGTCCAGTAGGTCACTGCAGTTGGTAGATGTCCATCAGCAGACTAAGATTTTTTCCTGAGGGGACCAGGGTTCTCTCTGCTAGCCCCTCCCCTGCTTTTTAGGGGGAAAAGTTGGAAGTTTGAAGTTACAATTGAAAATACAAGAGGAATATCTGTCGGCGTAACAGCCCTGAAATACATTGCCAAATTCTATGTATTGCACCCTGCTTTTAAAAGTGCTGAGAGGTCAGGACTTGCAGATTGCATCACCCTCGGAAAAGAGGTCTCCACCCTGAGAATGTGCTCTATTCTCAGTGTAATGTGAACCAGTGACTAAGTCATTGCAGCTTTGATTTTTATTTTCTTTTTATTTTCCTTTAGTAACTTGGGGTTTTTTAATTAGAGGTCTCTGTTCCCATGCCTGCCAAGGTCAAGATCCAGCCAGTAGAAAAATAACTGGTGTGATGTAACTGCAAATAAAACAGTGTTCAATACTGAGAAATGTGAGCATCAAGCATCTCTAAGTAGGCAGGAAGCAATCTCTTAAAAATAGCTAATCTAAAAATAAAAGATTAGGGAGGGAGCACTCCAGAAGAACAGTTAAGGAGCTTACACTGGAGACTAAGAACAGCTCTCTATCTGCAAAGTGTCTTTGCCTTTGGGCAATAAGTAAGCCTTAGGCCAGAGGCAGGGTCTCTGTATCTGCTCACTTGCAGGGCTTAAGGCAGTCTTAGTCTGATGCTTTCATCCAAGGAATTCAGGGCTGTCTTCAGCTGACTCAGGATCACAGTGTATGAAATCGTGCTCCAGCAGGGCAGAGGTCTTGTGGGGTTTTTCTGCCTCTGTCCAAGCCCAAGGCTTCTGTTTTCCTTCTCCTGAGCTGTGTGAGCACTGGGAACGGAGAAGCAGGCTGAGCTGCAGCAGTGCCAGCCCTGGAAGCTGCATGGCTCTTCCTACTCCTAAAGGATGGACTCTCCATACTTGTGGGAGGTCATGGATAAATGCAACTAGAAGGACACCAGCAACACTAGCCCAAAGCCAGCAAAAAGGCTCCAATATCTTTAAACAAGAAACATTGTTGGCTTCCAGTAGTAGTGGGGGCTTTTGGAGCTGTGAGGATTGAAGTGGGAGGCCAGAATGATAATTTGCTGTTCCTTCCGAGGTGCTCATGTAGATTCATTGCACAAGAGCATGTTCTCAGATCAGAGCAGCTCATGTGGATACTCAAAATCCAGCTGAAGGCTGACCAGGCTGAGGGGAAGATCAGTGTATGCATTAGAACTTCACACTGCCAGGTTTAGCTTTGTTCCCCTCTCGATCTCCAGCCTGGGGGAAATTGTACTTCTACTCTGCTGACAGCTCAGAAAAAGAAAGCCCAAACCCCCTCCCTTACTGCTGAATAGCCCCAAGCAGTGAAGAGAAGCTTTACCTTTTGTTCTAGTATAACTGCCAGGCCTTCCAGGGAAACCAGCAGGACTCTGTGAGCATTTCAGAGCTCAGGGAAAAGCCCTGTCTTGCCCTGCCCTGCCTGCCCTGCTCTGCCCTGGCCTGCCCAGGTAGATTCCCAGAGAATAGCTGGAAGCCAACAACTCTCTGAGCATTTTCTTGCCACTTTGCATAAGCAGCATGTCTCTGCAGAGAGCTACAGTTCAACAGTGTCCCTCTCATGTAGGAGCATGGACACCAGCCTGGCTTTTGGAGGGCTTTAGTCCTTTAGCTGTGACTCACACAGAATGCGGGGATTAGAAGTAGACACAACTTGAAGAAACCTCATAGCGGGCCAGACTTCAGCTAGAAATTATAGCAAAATGTGTCACTACTCAAAAAAAACCCCAAAAGCCCCAACGTACCCCACCACAGTATATGGGGCAGGTAATAAGACTGTTGATCTCAAATCAAGAAACACTGAATGGGATCAGAATGGAGCCTCCTTTTTAAGTTCTAGAGATGCTCTCCTAGAATTGGTGGGCGAAACTAATACCAAAGCCGTTGTCAAATCTATGTCCTATGAGTGGGAACTCAATTTAAGTACAATTATACGCTCACAACTGCAAAAACTATTTAGAAGTTCCCGGAAACAATACATTAGAGAGCTGCTGAGGGAGAAGATAACACTGTGAGAGCAGAGGGTGATTTCCATGGGCACTGTACAATCTCTGCCCTTCAGATGAAACACCTGACTCTTTACTTTGATCTGGCTTCTAGGAAAAACAGGGCCAATGTGGACATGCTTATCTCAGGTTACTTTGGAACTCTTCGATCCAACCTCTAACAGATTGATAGGTAACGATCTCAGAGCTGGTGTGCTTGTGGAACAAAAGCCTGCTACTGGTCAGGGAAAGTAGCAGTGTAGAAAGCCAAGGGAGTGAGCTCAGCTCCTAAACACGGGAGGTCTTCCAGTGGAGAGAAGTGCATAGTTACTGCAACTGACACTTCTTGTTGTATCTCCATGCTGCATCAGGCGCTGGAAGATCCAGGCAAGAAGCCAGACTGTGACTGTTCTCCTGTGACTGTTTACTTCAAGTGAGGCTGGAAGCATCTTTTGGAAATTCCCTGAAGGCTCAACAGCATGAGAACATGACATATCCTTGGTGGGTATTTATGTGTGTATAGACGGATGAAGGTCCAGCTGTAACAATTTCCATGCAGATCCCAGGAATACAAGAACTGGAAACTCAGACACATGCTCCCTGCCAGAATCAAAGGAGTCCAGTTGCTGGCTGGTGTGTACAGCGACTAAGAAGCTGAAGAGAGTGTTGATCACTTGCTTCAAGAGTGCAAGGGGATAAAAGCAGAGGATAAACCAATGGTTGAAGGGTTATTCTGCCCCAAAGCGAGACTGAGACGTAAGCTTAGGTACTCCTAAGTACATTTACATGCATTGTTCATCACGACTGCAAAGTGCAGGACTGCCATGGGCAGCAGCCCAGGCAGAGTGATTGGGATGTACAAAATTCCTGGGCAGCAGGAATGCAAGGGTGTGGAGACTTAAATAGGAATGCAGTGCAAGAGGAGAAGTCAGGCAGAAGGAAATACGATGCTAGCTAGTTAAGACAGACCCAAATTGTGCTTAGTTGCATCATGAGAGCTAAGTTACAGGGTGCTTCATGCCTACCCCTGAGTCACACAATGCTTTTGTTTTATTTTAGTGAATTGTGATGCAGAAGGGAGGAAATGAGGCCCCACAGAGCCCTACATCAGCATCCACTGTGCTAAAACTTGTACAGAACAAGAATAATACCGTTAGATCCTAAAAAGCTTTCATTCAAAGTGGGTTCAAGCAGCAGCAGACGCAAAGGAGGTACCCAAAAAAGAAGGGAGGTAATATCACTCAGAGCATTAGAAAGCATGCTTCTGCACCCATTCTAGCAGAGGCTCTCAGAGGAGAGAGATGGGATTTGGTACAGAATTGTAAGAAAAAAAATTCCTGCTCCTGCTTGTAATGAAATATCCCCAACATTCACATTGTCAAGCCTTCGCCACAGTAAACTACTCTTTGAAGAGAAAACCAGTTTCTCCCGGAGTCACAAAATTCTAAGGCATGGTATTAATACATGAACTGGCTACCATGATTTCATGTTTAGCTTAGAAGTGACACCTTAAAAAGATACCAGAAAAAGCAGGTCACAGCCACAGCAAGGGATTAATAATAAAAAAAAATAGAAGTCAATTTACTGGCATGTGGTACAGCAAAAAATAACATTCGGTCTTTGAAACTTCCTGTACCTCAGGGTGTTGACTGCAGCAAGCAAAAGGCATAAATCTCTTGTTACTGAAGGAGGAAGCAAAAAGCATTACTTGTCTTATGGCCAGGGAAGAGAAGACCGAGAATGTTTTTGATTGCGGGGCTGACCCACTTTTGGTAATGTAGACAACTGCTTGCTGCTCATGAACTTCACCTGTCTTGAAGAGAAGTGCTGTTACCAGAGTAAAGCTTATGGGGCTGGAGGAACATGGGAGATGCCTGCTTGACTATGGGTGAGAAAGACTGGTAGATTAGCTTATAAATTAGAAAGACAGGTAAAATAGCTTATATGTTAACCCTGGTGTTAACCTGAATCAGCAATCAGTTCTCTGTGATAGCTCAGTCCAAACTCTGAAAGGCATTAGCCCTTCAGTTATCACTGCTTGGAGGTAGTAACGACCAGGAGGGGTATTTCAGTTTAAGTGGAACTGACCCTTTAGAGGGAGGTTTGCTGGACTGAGTGATTGCCTTTAACGTGGCAGAACACAAAACACACCATGTCCTTTAATGTGGGCCTGAAAACTTAACTTTGTCAAATTTGGAGGGACTATAATACTCTTTATAAGCTAACACAGCTGGATAAATCAAGGAGTTTTAGGGTAACCAACCTCTTTTTTTTTTTTTTTCCCCCAGGTAAGCAAATATATTCTCACAAGTATGCTAGCCCTGGTCTGACCTTGGTCGGAATCAGCATGGATAATAGAGCTTTTAATGTGTTTTGCCTCTGCAGCTGAGCTGCAATTTCAATGCTGTACTGTGGTGTGCACGAAAAGGCTCTAGGTGAAGGAATGATGATCATGTGAAAGGTTACTTGATAATGCCGGGTGTCTTATGCTTTATGGGATAGTGGGGTGGTGGAAAAGAGCTTTTCTTACAGCCTTCCTCTGCTTTTTGCTATTTGCAGTGCTGTCAGCAAACCTCGCTGGTCTGGAAGGAGGGGAGATGAGTTGCCAGTTGCTGTTTCTCATCTCGTGGGTTTGAAGAGCTGTTTCTCACTCACATTGGCCTGAAGTCTGTAAACAGTCATTCCTGGGGTGACCACAAGAGGATTTCCCAGGGCAAAGGCCACTAAAACACTGTCTGCAGTGCTTGGGGAAAGCTTCAGAATGGGAATCTAGGATGGAGCCTGATCCTCCATCTGTTTTAGTAACAGTGTCTCGAGCTCAGAAGTAAAATGCGTGCAATTAATATATTTAAATATACTGACATTTTTTCTTGCTTTTAGTTCTGAGAACAAAGGACTAGTTTGTGGTCAGGTGTGAACTCAAAACACTGAAGTATAGACTACAAACTTTGGTTTAATCATTTCTGATAATCAACAGAACTATCTTTGTAAATTCAACAGTGTAAAAAACACGTCTTGTTCACGTCTCCTTAGCCATCCCTTCAGCTCACTTCCTGGGTTAGCTTCTATTCATTCAGCTGTTACTCTGCCTTGAGGTACTAAATTAACATTGAGCTACTGTGTAAGAAAGAAGTAGGCAGGCTCCCCTTCGCTGTGACAGTGGGAAAGGACTGAAAAGACATGAACGTGTAAGTTCTGCTGTTTGTGAAGACAGACTTTTTTCCTTCATGTTATTAAGAATTGAAGATGGTAAGTTGGTAGATACACACTAGCTTCAATGACATGGAATTGTACATCTTGTACAATCTGGCCCTGAGACTGTCAACACTGAAAAATCTCATTGTGACAGAGTATAGTCAGAAAATGTATTTCCTTTTCCCCGGCTGTGACTCTCAGCAGTCTGATCTTTGCTAAATGTCAAGTGTGGGTTTAATTCTGAGTTTCCTGGCTCTCACATACCTTCTATTTTAACCAACTTCAGTCATGACTGCTGGTATAGTTTTATCATGTGCTAACAATAAGGCACTGATAAAAGGGAGTGTAGTACACACTTAAGAGACTTGCCCTAAATACTACAGGCAAATTTAATCTTTTTGCTGATAACGCAGTTCATAAGGAATAAAGATGTAGTGTACAATGTGTAGACTACAATGGTGGGAGTGCCAGCACGAAAGGACCTCCTCGTTCTGGTGAGGGAGAGGAGGGAAATGAAGTTCAAAGATTTGGCTGTTCACCCAGTATGACAAATAGAAACTGGTAAGCTATGTATGTTTGTTAAAAAGTACTACAGCTTCCTTGGCAGTTCTGTTTGCTGGAGCTCCTTGCTTTTCCAGGAGCCAGTGGTGTTCCCCACTGCCAGAGCTTTTCTAGTGGCAGTGACTTGGCATGATCCAGTGGGGTGAAATCACAGAGACTGCTGTTTTCTGGATGCTGTAATACTGCGTGTGCTCCCAGAGCTAAATAAAGCAGAGCCGCTGATGTTTTGCATTCCAGAGCTCAGCTCCAGCTCCAATCCCTGCAAGGAAAGGAAGGGCTGGGGTGCTGCCATCCAGGTCACAGAACTCCCCCAGAGGGATGGGTAATTCTTGGGGACAGAGATGACTGGCAAGAGGTAGCCGAGCGCTAGAGCAGAGTTCAGGTTTAGTTACAGCTCAGGGTGTAGCTAGGTTTGCATCTCCACTTGTGCAGTGACCCCAAATGCCCAGGCCTGGTTCAAGAGAGGCTGTAAGGGCGAGGCAGAGTCACTGCTGTGCCTGAAAGGCGGATTCAAAGGCTCTCCCTGTGGAGACCTTTCCCAGCTCAAGCCAGCTCACCTGCGAGAAAAACAAAGCCCTCTTTGGCAGCCACGGGACTTCAAATTGATTTTCCTCCTTTTATTGACTTCCTCCTAAACACATCAGTTTGCCCTCAGTAACTCTGAAGTCCAAAGGCTCTTGGAAAAAACTCCCAGCTCCTTCCCGTCTCGCTCGCAGCACGCGTGCCAAAGAGCATAGCCAGCTCTCCCCTGGCAGCACTTCTTCCCCGCAGGTCGGCCGGCAGCTTTCCTCCCGGCTGCCTGCCCAGACGATAACGGGGCGGATCCCTGACCTCTGTCCCGGGATGTCTGGCTGTGCCGTGCACACGCTGTCAGGCGGCACGGCGCCGTATTCTGTTTGCTGGAGAAGTATCCAGCACGTGTCCGCGACACTCCCTGCAGCCCTGGTGAAGAGGGTCAGGATGTCTGTGTCGGTCCCCCGTAAATGTCCTTGTCGCCACGCCTGTTGTGGCTATGGCAGCACACACCGATCGTGCCGGGGCCGAAGTGATGCGATGCCCCAAACTGAGTGAGGTTTGTATCCCGCTTTTTAGCAGGGTTTGCGAAGCTTCCACTCCGCCGCTGTTGAAACTCCTCGGTGGGAGCGCATGGACGTCCTCGGTGCACCTCTCCTCCATGAGCTCCGAAAGCCCTCGGAGGAAGGCTCGCAGCTTATGTCCCGGCTGGGGATTGTTGGTTTTTTATCGGCCCGCGCCATGAAGTTCGCACCCTGCAGCCCCGCGCTCACCCCTGCTCAGGGCTTTTGCAGGGCGGCGGAGTAAAGCGACCGAGCGCTGAGCAGCCCGAGACGGCATCCCGTGAGCCAGGCACGGGATAGCGCCACTGCCTAACCTCCCTAAAACGTCTCCCCTTCGAATTCAGAGCGATAAATCCGAGCTAACCGTGTTTTGAGGAAGACCTGGCAGGAAACATTCTGAACTCCACCCGCCCGCTTCCCACCTGCAGTCCCGCGGGGGCGGGCCCGGGCCGGGGCCTGCGCAGCCGCTCTGTGCGGCTCGGGGAGATGCCGCTGCTGCTGCTAGTGCTGTGGCTGCCGCTGCTCCGGTCTGTGTCAGCACCGGCCCCGCAGCGCCCTGCTCGGGGCCTTCCGGTCTCGCCTGCCCCCAGCCGTGAGGCTTCTGCCCGCAGCCCAGAGGCTTTGTCCGCTTCCCCTCGCCCTTCGGCCGCCTCGGGGCGGGAGGGCCCTCGCTGGGCCCGGCAGCGGCGTGGAGGGCCCGAGGCGCGGCCGTGCGAGTGCGGCCCGGCCCGGCGCAGCACTGCCGTGATTCTGACTTTCCCCTTATTTCCACTTCCTCCTCCCCCGAGCTCTGGCTGCTCTTGGGCTGCTGCAGTGGCATTTCTCCTCAGGAGGTGGTGAGGGGGCGGGCGCAGCAGCCATGGCCGGGCGGCGGGGTGCTCCGGCTTTGGCCCCGCACCATGCCCTGTGTCACTCCTGTTGCGATTCACTGCCAAGGGAGTTGTTTTTGAAATAATGCATGAATATTGCTTGCAGGAAAAGGGAAAAGACGAGGCCGGAAGGAAGAGAACCCCCTCACCTGCTGAGCAGGGCCGCTGGTAAGGCCAGTGCCTCACACCCTCCTGAATCCATCACATTCTGCATCAATGCTGCCACCGGGCAAGCCTGTGCAGGACAGGCCTTTGGGACATTCCTGGTAGCTGGGCAGTGCCGCCGGGTGAGGGTGGCCTGGAAAAAAAACACCCCGTTTCTGCCTGAAACTATGTCTGTCTTGGTTGCTCACTGAAAATAATCACGGTAATGGCAGAGGAAACAGGATTTGGGTTTCGTGAGCCTGGTTTGTACTCTACAGGGTGGGTTTGGGGCCCTCCTAAAACATTTCCTGGTTGAGGTTTGACAAAACAGGCTGCTGACATCAAGACACTGCTAGATAAACCGGTTGGGGAAATACCTGCCCTCCACAGGAGGGAGGGAAGGTTGCCAGCTATTACTTGCTTCTCTGCTTGATGAGTTTTGAATAAACAGCCCATCTGGCAGCTTCTTGTAAAGAAAATCTTGGCTTTATTTCTAGGATGTACCAGCCCCTTTCCAGGAGGTCTCCACTGCTGTCAGAAGGTTCAAGGTCATAACTAGACATGCTCTTTCTGATTCCTAGAAAAAACTTCTCCTCTGTATCAGACCCAGCAAGCAGTGGTAGATGTGATGACTGGCTGCTGACATTGGCTAGCGTATGCACTTTGAAAAGTCATGCTGTCCATCTGCCACATCAGCTGATGCAAAGCGTCTAACTGACCTGTTTGTTTCGTTCCAGCAATCTGGGGTTGACAAACCCTGAAGGAAGAATAAGGGAATCCTGAAGCAGGAACAGACTGTTTGCTCCTGGACTTTGTCCAAAGGGACTGTTTGCACATCAGTGCTCTCTCTTACCAGGTATGGCACAGAGGTAGTAGTGAATCTCTTTCATTAGTCTGAAGGCCCAGGGCTGAGCCTTTTCTCACTAACACCATCAGCTGTGGTCTCACCATCAGTTTTGGGGGTAGGACTGCTGTGTACTTGATTTAGGAGGGCTAGAGGGATCTAATCCAGGGGAAAACTTTTTTTTTAAAGCTGCTTTGTTTTATCTAAACGTGATCAAAACATGGTTGCACATGTTGGTAGTCCTGTTGTGGCAAGACAAGGAAGGGGAGCAGCACAGGCAGCTGGCAGAGACATCCAGGGCCACTGCAGCTCCCATCAGTGACAGCTTTAAGCTGCTATGGTGTCACACCAGCAGCTCCTATTGCTGTAATTTGCCACTTGCCCTTGGCGGGATAGACTTCATTGGGCTTTGGTGTAGGTTTTTGGTTTTTTGTTTTGGTTTTTTTTTTCCAGGTCAAGGATGAGAATATGCAGTTTAGTTCTCTAAAATACTTCTCTACTTAAAAGTAGCACACATCATAAACACAGTATTTGAGGAAAGCTTTTCCTTCTCTGTGTTCCTTATGCCCAGATCATTTATATTTTGGTACATGAAGAGCAATGGAGGGGAAGTTTCCTTCTGCAGTGACTGTTGGGGGGAAGATGTTTGTGTACTTTGTTTTGTTTTTAACCTTCGACTGCCCTTTTCCTGGAATCTGTTTGTGAGTGCACGGACCTTGTCCCTCCGAGGCAAGACAGCTGCCCTTCTCTGGTATCACAGCCATCATCTCCACTCGCCTCATCAGTGACTTGGCCAGCATTTTGCAAAGGTCAGAGGCCTATCTTAGCTAAAAGTTTACTCAGCACCGAAGCACCTAAAGAATGATGGTTTTTTTAAAAAATCTGCATGGGGGTATTTATTTTTCAGTACTAATGTCTTATGGGGATTTCCTTGCCCACTGTGACTGTCACATTCATTACTGATGATACCCCAAGACAAGAATTTGTTGTCTTCATTTTATAGAAGATAAGATAAATGTGAGCCTGCGGGCCATTGCCTGACCACCAGATCTGGTTCCTCTGTCCTGTCACTCTTTACCAAAACAGAAGGAGCTCCTGCCCCACCAAGTTTTTTACATTTCACTGCTCTTCTGCCCCAGACATTTGTGTGACTGTGCTTGGAGCTGCCGGACTGGAACACTTCAGTTCCATCCTCTCCAAAAGAGTTGCCTGCTCACTGTAGCCCTTGATGTGGAGCTGGGTGGCACCAAATCTGTCTTGCTCTCCACCCAGCTGTGAGTTCTTCCCCTCCGTGGTGGTGAGCTGGTTGAGGAAGCTTGATAAAAAAGGTGTTGGAATGAGGGGATGCTTCAACCAAAGCTTTCCAAAGTGTTGTGCACAGATTATACAACGCAGCTGCCCTGGTGTCTCCACACCAGGAAGTCTTTGCCATCCTTGTGAGATTGAGGCTGACAAGTTTTAAGATGCTCTTTCTTTCTGCTAGTGAACACAGCCAGGAGGGATGGGTTTAACTTGAGACTTGTAGCAGCATCGGTGGAAAGGGACCCTGTAGAACATGTAAATGGCACACACAGGATACCCTGAAGGGAATATGCTCCGTGGCTTCCTAATTTTGGGGCCTGAGTCTGTACTTCTGGGAAGCCTCTAGGAAAGCCAGATTTATTGAGGACTCATAGTTATCCAACTTAAGGCTGAGGGCTGTTGTCTATGGGATTTGCTGTTGTTCCTTCTTTACATCTTTAAATGTGTTTTTATTTTCTTGAAGTATGATTATACTATAACAGCTCCTCTCATCCCATAAAGCAGTACAAAAATGCCAAATCATTTGCATTGACTTCTGCTTAGATTTTCATGCTCTAAAAACCCAGCTGAGTCTCATTTCTGTCTGCAGTGGGACCATGGAAGGAAAGGAGACGTCACCAAGTCACACCTCAGAGAGCAGCATAGTGGACCTCCCCTCTGTTTGTGACCTAGCAGAGCACTTTCTGCCTCCACATGGCTCTGAAAACAGCGAGGAGCTTTATCCTTCTGGGGATGTTTTTCCCTCTCCACCCACAGGTAGCAGCTTCTGCTTCTCCACATGCTCTTTCTTTAGCCAGTGCTTCATGTGTGTGGGCAGATTGTGTTGCTTGACTGAGTCACTGCAGTCTGGTACTGGTGCACCTGCCTGTCACAAACCACGATTTTACCAGAACTACAGTCTGCTCCATCTGTGCAGGTACAGTGGGAGCTGTGGGTTGATGGGACACAGGAGAAGAGCTCAGAGGAAGCTGTCAGCTGCTAATGTTCTGCAACACTCTTTGTATTTAATGTGTTCTCACAAGGACAACTAACAGAGTAGTCCTTCAGACATCAGTAGTAAATACTGTCTCAAATTACCGTTGACAGTAGGAAGAGTTTTTAAACTTTTCCTTATGGTTTTCATGTGCTCATCACAAGCTCAGGGTGTGGCCTTGTTAACCCATTGCTTTAAGAATAATAACTATTTGCTTGTGCTATTGACAATACTGTGGTGAGGACTGCTTCAGTTCACCTCTTGTGAGACAGCAGTTTCCTCACTTGAAAGAGGACTGGTTTCTCTAGAAGTAGCATTTTAGGTCAGCCACTACTCCAGATTCTTAGAAGTACATGGAGAAGACAAGGGACAGCTGGCAAGAAATGTGAAATCAAAATGTGCTGGCCCAGTGGCACTTCTTGCTATATATTAATGCTGGCTGGAATGAAGGTTCTAGTAATTATATTTAATATTGGGAGGGAAATAAGTTCTGGTCAGCAAACAGTGTGTGGAGAGGATTTGTCCAGACACCTGAGCAGGTGAAACGTCACTGACAACATTTCCAGTTGCTTTAGAATCTTAAGTACTTTAAAAGTAGGGTTTGGCTCCTCTTCTTAAAAGAGGATTTTTATTGAATGAATTACCAATTCATTTCGCTCTGGTGATGTTGACTGCTTACCTATGCAGTTGCCTTCAGCTCTAGATGAGGGACATCCAGAACTGTAATGGAATCTGCCAACAGTAGAGACCAAGCCTTGCTTTGGTTTTGTTTTGCAGACCAGGAAGCCACATGTCTTATGTTAATAATGACGGGAATCTTCTGCTGTTAACCTCTGCTTTAAACCACAACACATACCACATTCCGTGATCCACATTGCACTGGAGTAATAGTGTGTCTGGTTTGAGGTTTTGCTTTATTTTTGTGTGTAAGAGTGGTGACCAGCACTGCAAGGAATGTCCTGAGCAAGCCTTTTCTGCTGTCCTGGGAGAGGAGGATGGGGAAGCTCCTCTGATAGTGAGACAGGCTGGAAGGCATTTGTCTACTCAGGTTTCACAAGCCCTGTGTCGCAGGTATGAAGCAATCCTGGGAGCTGTGAGGCAGTTCCTGGGATGTGTTGCTCAAGCACCATTTAGTGTGGCTCGGGGCAACTGGCCTTGATTGCTGTGTTGAGTGGGACCCATGGAATAACTGCGTGACCACTTGGCAGTCCCAGGAATGTCTGAGGCTTAGTGGGAGCGACATGTGCGGAAATGACAGCACCGGGCAACTTGTTTGTGGTGCCTGTGAGGAGTGTGCAGCTGAAGCTCAGTACCAAGGTATGCTGAGAGGTCACATCCTGCCTCCTCGCTGTCCCCAACATCCCCTGGTGCCAGTGTGGGTTCCAGGTATGCTCAGGAGGGCAGATGAGGCCCATGAACCCTCCCCTTCATTGCTTGTTGTAGAGGCTGCTCACAACTGAAACCACTTAGCAATAACTGTGGGATGCTCCCTGTGCTCCTGGAGTGAAACAACTCGAGTGTCACAGCATGACCAGTTCGTGCTCTGAACAGCTTGGTTCTTTTCTCCTCATAAAAACATCAAACCAATATACACTCCCACTTAAACTCTCTCTTTTGATGCACCTTCCATGTTCCAACCCATTGAGTTTGGTCACTATGGCAGAAGAGACAGGAAGATGGTTTTAGAAACAGTCTGCCCGTGTCAGATACTCTTGGAAAAGCAAGTTCTGCCAAATGTATCTTGGGAAAGGAGCTCCTTTGCTTGTTTGTTTTGTCACGAGACATTGAGAACTGCTGCTGTGGCACAGTGTAAGTGAAGAGAGTGGCAGTGGCTGTAGGTTGCACCCCCACAGTACGATCAGAAGATTGCAGATGGATGAGGATCTTCCTTAGTGATTCAAAAGCATTTCCAAAAGGCCGGCAGGCCTCTGGGAATGTGGCAGCTTCCTTAGGAATGAAACAGGTTGACAGGACAGGCTGTGTTTTCTGTCATCTGCCGCATGAACTGAACTGAGACTTACTAAAGTACCACACCACCAGTGCCTCAGGAGGTGGAAATGGTCATGGGGGTATTCCTAATGCCTGAGTCACCAGTAACAGGTTTTATTAGTCTAGAGAAGCTCCATCACTTCTAATAGCAGAACTTGGTACCCATTAGCCATGAAAACAGGGTTGTCTGTAAGCAGGCATCCCTAGGCAAGACAACAGTAGTCCTGTAGGAATATTACTAAATCTCTTAAATTGTTTATATATACGTGGTTTTATGATTTGTGTAGGAATGAGGGTTCTGCTCTTGCAACAAACATTTCATATGTTTAGCTTATTGTCATAGTGAGTTCAAGTGTCTAAGTGGTGATAGACTAAGAAAATGAAATGGGATCAGTGAACACTTCAGTGTGCTTCATCTTTTTTTATCCCACATGGGAAAATAATTTTTAAAAATTTAATTGTTTTATCATTTTTTTTAATATGCATCACTCAGTTGCTCAATACACCAGGAACACCTTATCACTTCCTCTGGTATTAAGAAAAGTTGCCAGCATAAGTTCTTACTTGGCAGGCAGCACTCAGGTGTATATGTGGGAAAGCCTTAAATTATTTGGATTCATATTTAATAGGAAGCTAATAAAGCTTGTTTCCAAAGAAATAAATCACTGGCAATGTGACTTTTCATGTGAGGCACTGAACCAGAGCACACCAGGGACAGTGGAAAAATACTGTTTACCTGGAAAAATTGCAGCCTGAAAAAGTGTTAGAGAATAAACAACAGATGTGCTCTACACATTGGTAGAGCACAGGGTTCTTGGCTCTGCCCATGCTCAGTGATCAGGCAGAATTGGGTTTGCCAGTGCAGCCCTGGTGTAATTCTACTAAATTTGGAGGCAGCATTTGAGAGTTCAGCTGTGGAACCATGCTTGGGAGACTGCCTGTCTGAAGCATGGGCAAAGCTTAGTCCCATCTCCCTTTGTGGCCCTTCCTAGGGCTTGTGATCTTGGGCAGGTGGGTCTCCTTGTGTGTCCTGTAGCCTCTGCCTCCGTTGCTTTTTCTTTGTGATGAAAAGCAATGGAGAAGCTGTGTCCTTAGGAAAATTGATGGGTGGACAGGGTCACCCAGTGGAAGAAGATGGTGTGTCATAGGAACAGAGGAAATAAAAGAAGGGTGGCGGTAGGAGAGAGAGGATGATGCAGGAGAGATGGGGTGGGGAAGGAAGACAGGGTTTCCTGTGGGCTTGAAGAGACCTGCAAGTATCTAAAAGCTGGCTGGCTTTTTTTTAAAAAAATCAAAATTAATTAAAGCCAGCTTGGGAGGATAGAGGTGTTCAACCTTTGCCTCTCCAAAAACTCTAATTCTGTTCCTGCAGTTTGTTTCAAGTTTGAGCCCAGGCTTGGCTTTAGTTATTTTCCATGGACTTCCCTGACCTCTGTAATGCAGCGAGAATCCCAGGCTGCTCCTGCCTGTGCTTATTATTCCTGGTTGATCCTTAGTGCTGGTATACAGGTGGCCACGTGAGAAGTCAGCTCAGGGAACTGGCCCAGCTTTCTGGGCAGCCATGTGAATATTTGTGTGGATGAAGTGGGGTCAGCTCCTCTTCCTGGCAGCAGCACAGGTACAGCCAAGATCCAGGGCTCTGCAACGTGTCCTGGCTTTCACATGGGGTTACAGCCTTTCCAGGATGGGGGATTCTGAAAAATGTGGCCTTGGACTATTAATCTCTTCTCCCTTGTGGAGAGCCAGGCTGTAGGTTCTCTCTGATCAGTTGTGGGGTGTTGTAGGCCTTCTTCAAAAACAGTCCATTTGGAACAAGTTGTGAGAGCCTGGGGGAAATGGGACAGCCCATTTCACTGGAGACTCACTGGTTCAGGCAAATCAGTGAGCCTGAGCCACAGCACTGCTACTGAACTTCCCACTCAAATCAAGGGAATATCTATCACAAGATTATTCCAGTTTAAGAGGTGTGATTTTTGGACTGTTCTGGTTGCTTTCTGGGTTTTCAGTCAACCAAGCAACTGCATTAAAACAAAGCAGATTTTCAACCTGTTAACACAGCTGTCAGTTCTACAGGTAATTGGGATTCCTCTGGAAAAAAATTGCTACCTATTCCCAGTGAATTTACATGACCAGTTTTGCAGTGGGATGCTGTGTCTTTTATTAGCAGCTGAGGAGTGTTGCTAGTGTTGGTACATGTGTTCTGACTCGTCCTTAAATGCTCTCTCCTTTCTACCACGTCCTCTGGCCAGTCAAGAGTTACTTAATCTGTTTTGCAGAAGTGGGTTTGTGTTTACTGAAGAAGTGTGGCATGGCTTGTGCTTTTCCTGTATGGGAGTTGTTCACAAGTGTTGACGTAGAGGCTGAAAATGAAAGGGGGTGTGTTTTGTCATGTCAGCAGCAACCTTTCAGGGCTGGCTCTTGGTGGGTGCTGGGAGGTTCAGTTCAGCCCAGAACTCATTGCTGATTACTTGGTATAGAAATTACAGTTTGGCTGTCTGAGATACCACTGCTGCCAAAAATTGCCGAATTTCTAAAATGGCTTTTTTGCCTGTCTAAAGGCTTTTATATATAGTCTCTTTAAGAGGTCTGTGTAAATTAGCGAATCCAAAACGTGTGTGATATTTTAAATCACTTTGAGACTAAGCTGAAGCCGAGTTAAAAAGGGCTCATAAAATGCACTCCAGGTTAGATGCAGAAACTTCTGATAGTCTAAAAGATAGAGATCACACTGAGAACATTTTACTTTTTGGTTTGCTCTGAAGGTGAAGGGGAGGGTGCTGTTCAAAGGTGCTTTGGGATGTGCAGAGTCTTCTTTGACTGCAGGAAGTTAACATTCAAACTCACTTCAGTTTGAACTGTGGTCCCAAACAACAGAACTAATTGTTATTAACAAGAGAACAATATAATTAATTTTTTTTTAAACCAGTGTATGGGTTTGAAATTGGTTAAGCACAGTGCTTAACTGCTTGGCCTTGATGAAGAACATGGTCCCTATTTTGGAAACTGGTGGATTTTTACCTGTTTTGGTTTGTTTCCTGCTGCCCTCTAGTGCTCGATGTTACCCATTTCAGATACCACCAGCCTGGCAGGCTTAAAACTTAAGAGGGCTGGTGGGTTTTTTAAGTGATGATTTTGAACCAAGTAGACACTCAAGTATGATCAAAATGCTAGATTTTTCTTCGACTCGAGTCTTATAAAGAGGAAAAAGAAAGGTAAAATATTTCAAATGCTGTTAATTGTGTATAGATGGTGTGATGCAGTGGGACAGTGGACTTGAAGTCATGCAACTCCACTCAAGTTATGGGCAGGCTCTTCAGTGGGTGACTCCATGGCTCTGGTGAGTTTGGCATCGTGAACCCTCCAAGCATCTCTTTGTGGCCCAGTTGTGTTGAGTACTGGATGAAAAGGCAAGGTGGAATTTATAACACCTCACATAAAAGGAATACAAGGAGGCTGCACAACACACAAAATAAAGCAGTGGGCACCACTGGTTCACTGAAGGTGTTAGATCTTGTGTAAATTAATTTCTCAGAGATATGCTGCATAAAGCATCCAGCCAACAATAAATCCTAGAACAGAAAAAGGCAGTACTTTATGCTTCAGAGTCTGAGGAAGAAAAGCAGTCCTTTTTTAGGAGAATTAGAACATCAGTAAGGGAAAAAACTGAGACATGTGCCTTGCCTTTTAGACTTTCATGCTTCAGAGTACCTCTGTGTTCTATGAAAGTGAACAGTTTGTATTAAACCATTAATAATTAGAACTCAACTACAGAGAAAATGCTTCAGTGACAGAGACAAGGAGTTATACCTATGCACTGAAGTTGTCTGCTCAGATCCTGTGGTTCTGTGCATAAAGGGGAGCTTGGGAGTTTGTCTCTTGGGAAGGAGAATTTGTTTTGCTTCTTATTATCCTGCTCTGATTTTGATTGGTAATAAATTAATTTAATTTCCCCAATCTGAGTCTACCATGATGTTATTTGGAGTGGTCTCTCCCTGTCCTTACTTCAGCTCAGGACCCTTTTGTTGTATTTCCTCACCCCTGTCCAGTTGTGGAGGGGCGTGTGGCCTGGGGGGCATCCAGCCAGGGTCACACCATGAGTGCCAGACAGTGGGACCTGTCAGGTACACAGAGCTCTGTCAGCCCACTGGTGGGACTGGGAACTTTTAATATCACCTTGCTCTGTCACTGTAGTGTAAGAAGCCCTGTGGGCCATTTCTTCCTTACCTTGATCTCAAGTGTCATTCAAACCTGGGCTTTTAGTTCTCTCATCACAGCTGTCAGTGTTTGTCCATTGCTGTGACCTAATCCAATTCAGACTGCAGTAATGTCATTATGGCAATTGTACCTTAGGTAGCTGTGAGGCAGCTTTGTACATGTTTGTGCCAGTGCTGTTTTATCTTACCAGTGAGCATTAATCACTTGAATGAGAAGGAATTAAATCCTGTAAATAAATGTCAAGAATTTGTTCAATGGGCAAGAATGGACAAGAGTTTGTTCAGTTCTTCATGAATCATTCTTGATCCTCTGAAGTGCAGATGTGGAGTCCTTTGAGATGGAAAATTATAATTGGGAACAGAGGCTGTTCAAATATGGGTTTTTCAGGGGAATAATAAATTCAGCCATCATTTGCAACCACTACAATGCCATTAAATATTATGGGAACAAAGAACAATTTCTAAGCTAGTACAAGGAGACCTCAGGAATTCTTCCTGACCAAGACACAGATTGCTATCAGGCTGGGACTGGGGGTGTCTTTGGGAAGCCAGATGCTACTGGCTCAGTGAAGCTGCAAAATACAGTGCAGACATGGCTGAAAAGCTGCTCCTTGCTTGAGTTCCTCCTTAGTGGGTGCTTCCCCATTCCGTAAATATTTGTTTATCACAAATGCAGTGCAAAGTGTCTTCTGTGCGTGAAGCTGCCTTTGTAGGCCTAGTCAGCTTTTTCAAAACAATGATCTCTGTTCCTTGCCCCTGGAAGTCATCAGTGGAGGTGGGTCTATCCTGGAGCAGCTGGATGCTGGATATTGGCACTCAGCTGATGCTGCTGGAGGCAGCAGAGTGGTTACTGAATAGTCACCCTGTAAAGCAAAGGTTCACCTGGGATGGCTGTCTCCACTACACTGAACTCCTGTCTGAAACAGATTTGCCTGTAAATGGTCTTTAATTGGGCCCCAGAATTTTCAGGGGAAGACTGTGTTAACAGGTCTGTGTGGCATCGAGATAGCCAGCATGGGAGCCATGGTATAGGAAAATATTTCAGCAAATGGATGTCATTCCTTGTTAGTCCCTCAAGAGCATGACTCCAGAATGCACTAATGGCCATGATAGCAGTTTCATGGTGTTGGTGGTCTTCCATTTTTCTGGGGGTGGCTGCAGGGGATACACTGAGTGCTGCAAGCCAGGGGTCTGGTCACAGGCAGGCAGATCAGAGATTCTTCTTTTCCTGGGACAGTTATTTTAGTGCAAAGCTGTAGTGGAAATTCTTCAAGTTCCATTCTTTTCTGAAAGAGATAAATACTTTTTTTGGACTCGTCAGTGCCATCTTGCCCAGGGACTGCCTTTACCACCTGCTTCTTGCTTAGGTGCTGGCCTTGAGCCATTTCCTTCTCACAATCAGATTTGGAAGCACAGGCTGATCTTGTAGAGATCCTCATCTGCTTCACTGCCCAACTCAGCTCCCTTTAGCATTGTTGTGGCTCTGTGCAAAGCTGCTGAAGTGCCAATAGAAAGGATATGGATTGAATGAAAGTGCAGGATTCAGCAAGGGGAAAGAGGAAATGAAACTGTCAGGTTGAGGAAGAGGTCAGAAATCCTGCGCAAAAGGGGTTTTGTTATTTAATCCCTAAGTTTTGATTAACTCTGTCATTATTTTGAAGCTCAGGAGCTCTGGGAACAGTCCCTGACGTAACTGTAGGGCTGGACGGGTATGGGAAGATGAATAGCATCATCTTTTAGACATCTCCATTGATGCAGAGAATGTTCTGCATGTGTGTGTGAGCTCTTCACCCATCACCTTGGGTTACCATGTTCAATACATTTCCTCTTTCTCGGCCAAGTGATGTTTTTATATGCTGAATTCCAAGATAACCTTCCACAGATGCTTCTTACCTTTGACAAGTGACTATTGGTAAGTGTATTTGTGTTGCATTGGGTCCAGGTGTCCATAAAGTATTTCACCAAGCAGTGTGCAGAGTGCTGGGAGATTGTCCCCTGCTTTCCTGATGTGGTGCTGAATTTGTGTGCACTTGTGTCTAGACAAGGATAATATGAACCAGATTTCAATGTATGTTTGAACAGTCAGTGCTCAAGGTTTGAAACGTTGAGAAACAAAGAAGTTCACTTAGCTACTATGGAGGAAAAGGTTTGGTTTCCTTTAAGAAAAAATAAATCCACAAAAACCTTTAGGATGTGTTTTTAGCTTTAAAACCATGCAAGAAGTTTGCATTAAAAGATACACAGACATGAGAGTTACACAAGGGACAAAGAGCACAGAGGAGAATGGGAGCACAAAGGGGTTGGACTATGGCTCCTGCAGACCCTCCTGTAGAGTGTCCGGGTTAGACTTGTTCCATTTTTCTTTCTGCTTTTAAAAAGAGAAGCATCTTTTGTAGGAAACAATTTCAATGAAACTCCCAATTTTCCTTAACAGCTGGAGTAGAGAAGGTACAAAGCAGTCCTGAGGGTTGTGAGCCGGGGTAGTCATTTTTCTAACAAAGTGCTCCAATAATGCAGTAATAGCAGTTGTGAAACATTCTCATGTGTGCATGAATTCTTCTGTTTACTTTGGAGGGCAAGAACTGCTGTACAGCTGAAACACCTCCACAAAATGCTTTATTTTTTCTTGGGGAGAAAGGAAAGTACACGCCGTGAATCCTTAGTAATTGAAATAACTGTGGAAAGCTGCAAAGGGCTGTGGCTGTTCCTGTTATCTGGACACATGTTCATGGCATCTTTCTGTCAATGTTAGATTTTGTGTGGGACTCCCAAGATGCTGGCTCCTTTCTTGTACCATAGAGTTGCTCTTTGCAGCTTGGTATTAGGTTTTGTTGTAGTGTAGGTGATTCAAGAATGACCCAAGATCATTGGGTGTCTGTGTTGAGCAGCCAGCAAGTGGCAAAACATGGAATGCCTGTGACAACATCATTATGTAAAACCAGCATTACCCTTCCCTTCTGTCTGCAGAGCCTGCCTTGCTGTCCCAGCTCTGTCACTTAGGTGTGGGTGGTAAAGGTCTGTGAAAGTGCCTTAAAAATGACAATTTAAATAATGGATGATGTCAGGCTAGGGCAGAAAAAATGGGCAAATTGGCTTGGAATGCCATGTTGAGGCCAGCCTGTGCCAGCCCACTGGGGTATTTCTTTGATACAGGGTGCTGTGGGGTCACCCACATTAGCATCAGCACTTGGGGAAGAAGTACATTTGTACTGGCCTGAAATGCAGCTGCACTCGAGGCAGAGAGCCCAGGTAAATGATCTGCGTTACATGCTATATGGACAGAGCTGGTTTTTTTTTAGTTGCTTTACACATTTGTTCAGATGCTCTGGGACATCTTACCTCCAGTCCAGTTGTGAGTGGTGTTTGTGGTTTGAGGGCAATTTGATGCTCTGCTTATACACAACACATAAATCAGACATGTCACTCCTCAAGTCTCTTTAAAACCTCTTCATTCCTCTATTAGTAAGACCTTCACTTTTTATTTCTGGTCTTACGTAAATATAGGGGGTTTGTCTTGTCATTTATCAGATTGACCTGTCCTGATACACAAAACACCTTGGAGGACCCAAATTTTTGGCACCAGTGATCATATATGCACAGCCTGAGTTTTTTTATTTTCACTGGGAAGTTTTCCTTACATTTAGCTCTCAGTCATTCAAATATGTTTTCAGATGTAGGCTGTGACTGTGTGGTAGAAAAATCATCTGGAGTTTATTGGACCCAAAAGGCCCTGCACTGGCAGTTGCTGAAATGGAGCAGCAGAAAATAAGATACATCTTCCCTGATTGCCATGGTCTCTTATTGCCTCTGAATTTACTCCCTGAATTTGAAGCTTCTTTAGGAGCTGCTGTTAACTGGCAACAGAAAAACACATTTCAGGGAATCCTCTGTGCCTAATGGCAGGGAGGAGAACAAAAAGTTTTACTGGTGCTGTTTAAATGAGAAGCTGTGCTCCCAGGATGCTGCTTGGTGTAGAGGCCAGACTTGCTGCTGTGAAAGGATGCAGATTGTTCCTAGCCAATTTTGCCATGGCAGATTTGGAGTAAGCTGAGCAGGAGGCTGTGGGCAGGATGCCTTTGTTCCACGTGCCTGAGTAGAGCTCAGGGTGGACGCAGTGACTGGAGTGCTGCAGGGGATGCTCCATGGCTGTGTGGAAGATGTAGGACTTAGCAGTGCTACCTGCCATTACCTTCTGACTGCAGGTCCTTCCTCTGCAGTGACGTGGCTTGGATTAATGCCAGGAGTGTGGGGGTCATTGTGGAGTTTTCCCTGGATTTGTGTGCAGTTATTTAGTCTCTGCCTTTACATTTACATGCTGCTCTCAATGTCTCCTGGCTTCCCCTCTGTAACATCTGTCTTGTACCTCACCACACGGATTGAGTCCAGTTGAAGTATTCCTAAAGCCTCACAGCTCAGTGTGCTATCACGACTTACCTGTGGGGCATCTGGCACTGAATTTAAATTAGATCGCTGTCTTAATTCAGGCCTCATTTTTCTTCTCTCTTTCTCTGGTTTACTTCACTGAGCTCACTGGTGTGCAACTGATGAGGCTGCAGCATAAAAAATAGTGAGTCATAGCCCCTTAGTAGCAGACTGCAAGTATAAAATACAGCACACATTATCATCATCCACAATATTTTTTGAAACAAAACAACACAGGCCAGTGATTCAGCATCAGTGTGGGTTGCAGTACATGAAGGTTTGTCCTGGAGCCCTCCTGCTTCTGATTTCTTCTTTCACTTCATGAGTTTAACAGCCCCTCACCCCACTGCCCTCCCTTCTTTGTGTTGTGTGCTGTAGATTCCGTAGTAGCTGAGCCTCTTGGCTGGCTTATGCATGCACATCTCTATGCCTATGAAATCTCCTCCCAGACAGATGGAATGCTGTCAGGATGAGCAGTGCTGCTGCCTTTCCAGCAAGCCTCCATGCTAAGGGTTTCTCTGTGAAGAGTGGCAGGCAGCTGGTTATTTATTACTGCAATAAGCACTGACAAGCAAATGACAACACTTTGTGCTATGTGCTGCTTGCTGTTCTCTTCAGCTTGCCGAGGGAATCTGGCTGTGCCCTGTTTGTGTTCACTCTGGGTAGAGGTGAAAGCAAGTGGGGGCTTGAGTTCTGCAAGTTCACTGTATTTTATAAACGTAGCACTGCCTACATTAGAGAGGTTATCTTATTCCAAAGGTTACTTGGGTTTGTGAAGAAGGTAAAGCCTTTGCATTCCTGCCTTCCTTAAGTGCCTACAGACTGTTTTATACAGCTCTAAGTAATAATATGATGCATGTTAGTACTAAAGGAGGTCCCAGCTTTGTACAGGCTGTGATGCCTGACAGGGAAAGTTTTGGGGTTTTGTGTGTGTGGTTTTGTTGTTGTTGGTTTTTTTTTAGTTTGTTTGTTTGTTGGGTTTTTTTTGTTTTTAATCTGAAAATAGGAGACAAAAAGAATCAGAAAGACTAAGCATGGGAAAACAGGCAAGTATACTATAGTGTCTTCTAGATGAATGGAGGCTTTGGTACTTGCATAGTGGTCTGTTTTTATACGTGTACTTCTGTCTCAAATAATGATGCAAAGCTGTTCTTTTTCCTATTTTTAAATTTAAATTTAAACCAGTAATGATCTCAAGAGGAATCTGAATGTCGGTTCTGCATCTGTTGGGGAAATAGGAAAGGCAGTAGAATCAGAATCAGTCACTTCTTACACAGCAGGTAATTAGATTATAAAACTCAGTGCAACAGGAAATCATTTGAGGCAAAGAGCTTAGCAGTGAAAGAAAGGGGACTATGCACTGATTTGGGTAATAAGAGCAAGCTCAGTCAATAGTTCTTGCTGATACAAATGTTGCTGAGGTATTGAATGTATCTGATGGTGTTTCAAGGCTTTTACTAATCACTGTCTAATTTCAAGTCTCAGTTCACACCCACATATCCCCACCACAACATTGCCACCTAGAACAGACCGCAGGTGGAGGGAACATACTAGACTAGAAACTGATCTGGTCCTGCCTGGCACCTCCTTCCTTTGCCCTTTAGAAAAGAGTATTCCTGTTCTGCAGGTGGCAGAGCTGATACCAATGCTGTCATAGGTACAACTCTTGACTTCAAAGCACTTTTACTTGAAAATAAATCCTTGGATAAAATGCCCAAAACCAGAAGCAGGAGGGGGTTGTTCAAATAGAAAAGCAGGCAAGGCAGAGTTGAAGGAGGGGACAAACTTTTTTGGGGTCCACAGCGTAGGTTGTAGTTGTGTATGAGTAGATTTTACAGTGGTATTTTACTTTGTTGATGAATAACCCACAGGTAGCATACATCAAAAATACAGTAACTTGTACAGACCGAAGGAATACTCATCCCTAATATGCTCACCCAGTGCCTAGCCTGAGTCCTTCTGTACTATTCATAATACAAAATTATTTTGAATTCAATGATTTAAGCAGTTATTGGCTATTAAGATTGCAAAGCAATGTATCATCTCTACATATATACAATACATATATCTCTACAATACTCCTGGTTATGGTGCAGCACAAGTGGGATCTGTTGCATGATATTTTACAATTCAGTAGCAATTTCTTGAAAGGATGAACATTCTGCTGAAGTGCTAAATTGAAGCAGAACCTGATTTACAGAGCTACCATCTGCAATCCCAGCTGAATTTAACATTGCTCTACATTGCTGCTTCTCTGGACATCTAATGAGGTTATTTCTGGGTTAATTTTTCTCCTGATGCAGTCTTAATTAAAATAAAATGAAGGCAGCAGAAGTTGCAAAATAAAACAACTTGAGAAGATCCATTTCATGCTGCACCAGTGCTTTGTGGTAGGATGTTTGTTATAGCTGCTAATCATTATTTTGTATGAGGCACTTGCCCAATTGCATTTGAGTGTGTGTGAATCATCTGCAGAGCCTGTGACAGCATTCCAGAAGTGAAGTTAGCTCCAGTGGCTGAGACACTGAGTTGTGCCAGTGGGTTTTATGCCTGGGTTGGACTGAATGGAAGGAAATGTTAATATTCGTAAGCCCAGAAATCCTGGAATATAAAGGGAAATACCAGAAATCCTGGAATATAAAGGGAAATACGTTTGCATTGTTAAGAAATCACCTATTGCTATAAGCTTTCAACAACCTGCCAATAGTTAATGGAGACAGTGATTTATTTCTGATGTAACTCTAGCTGGGATTTTTTTGATTTTGAGGAATCATTCTTTTGCAGAAAATTAAAGCAAACATGAGGTTGGTAGTTGGAGGTGATACTCAGAATTAAAGCATCGCGCTCCATAATTAGCAGCTGTGAGCTGCAAACCCACCAGGGTGAGTTAGACCATGTGGTGGAAGAGGGTGATCACGTGTTGTTGGCAAATGAGATTCTTCATGCAGAAAACAAAATGCTGGGTTTGCCTGTGCTGTTCCCACACACATGCACAAAATAGTCAATCACTTAAATTCTTCATGACTTCTCTTTTGTTAACAATACCTGGCAATGAAGTATTTGTAGATGAGCCTTTGGTTGTGGATTAATTGACTGCTGTATCTACAGCTGCTGAAGAGTTGGTCATGGAATGAGGGCATATAAAACCTAGTGGTATCTTTCAGGCGATAATCCATCTTTAAAAAGTGCATGTGTCTGGTTTTAATACTTCAGTCTAGTAACCTACTTTGTTACATCCTTAATTTGCCAAAATCTTTCTCCCCCTGTCACAGAACAAAGCCGCTGTGCTGTTTCCAGATGCCAGTGCCCAGCTGTGTGTTGAAGTGTGGAAGCCTATGCTTTTTGGGATTATACTGATGGTTTCCCCACTCTTGATCCTCCTGTTAGGTAAACAAACAAACCAGTTTAACCACTTCTTAATATGATTTCAGAAGGAAGTCCTTCAGAGAGGATCTGGCAGGAGTCTCTCAGCTATTGACTACAACCAGAATTTGCCTTTGCAAACTGGTACTAAATGAATGTGTAGGGTAAAACTTAGCCGAATGCTCTTGCGTTATTTCATGGCTGTACTATTGGAGCTAGAGCCAAATTTGGCCTCCTTAGGAATACTACAGTTCTATGTGCCTCAAGATCCTGCTCGTCTTGGTTCCTGTGGGATCTTGGAGCAGGTATTAAGGCAAGACTGATCCCAAAACAGTGGGGTGGTGAAATTTGAGAGAAGACAGGAGGCTTTATTTGGTTTAGCAGCCTCAGTGAAGGCATTTACTTGAACCTTCCAAGCTTTTTGAAGCCCTGCCAGGCAATAGCTCGGCCCTTCCTTTCTCCTCACCTCTCAAACAGACCTCTGTAGCTTTTCTCAGCCAGTAAATTGTTAGCTCGCTGCAGCAGTCTGGTTCCCTCACTTGATTATTGCACGAGAAAATAATCAGGCTTTGCTGCTGTTTTGGAAGCTGTTACAGCTGGTAATGTGTCTGGGGTTTTCCTTTTGCAAAACGCTGTTGATTGCCAATTTGAAAACAGTTGTTTCTGCTTCTTTCTGAGGGAACAGTGTGTTCCTGTGGATTTTATTTTTCTTCAGGACACCGTGGTATCCCTGCTTGCTCTTCCTGTAGTGACTAATGAAGCGACAGAAGTGACTATGCTGATTTAACTCTTGGTTTGTCTTTTTCTCTAACACTTTGCCCAAAACCATCCTTGTTCTTCCTCTGTGTTTGTGGGAATATCTCTGGTCTCATTAACATTCATGTGAGTGTTCCCTAAAGCTCAGTGCAGTCTTTAAAACACGTCCCTGTCCAAAATATGCTTTGGTGCACATTAAGTCCTGCTTAAAAGCAAAAAACAGAGACAAAGGCAATGCAATAGACCACCTGTTACACCTTAGCTGTACCTTGGTACATAGAGCTCTCTTGGGGAGCGCATGTGCATCCAAAAGAGAGCATGGAAGGGAGTCCTGATAGCTGCAGTTCGTATGGTTTCCTACTCTCTGGATGCCTCCTGAAGTCCTACTGCTAAGGGCCCATCCACTTGATGTGGAGGATATAGTTCATCTGGTGGATTAATTGGAATAAATAAAACCTAAGACACTTTTTCTGTCTCTGCAGAGCTCCAGCCACTAAATGCACTGCAGATGAGGGCTGGTGGAGGGGTGTGGGGATGGGTGCTTGGAAAGGAGTTGAAGCCTTGCTCTAGTCAGCAGTGATTTGGGAAAACATTGGGAAAGTTAATAGCAGAGAGGTTGGCATCTCTTGCTAAACACTTTTTCAAGTCTGTGGATTTAGAGTATTTCAGAATATTGTTACCTGAATGTTCTGCTCTTGGGGTAATATTGCAGAATGAAACAGCATATTAGCTGTAAGAGAGTATTTTATTAAAATACTTCTTAGCTTGTTTCCTGGCAAGAAACTTTTCAAATATTCTCCCTTTCATATGTGCTCAATAATCTGTTCATCTTTTTTCATAGTATTTTTAATATTTTTACAAAACTGGAGAGTGTTTGGGGTTTTTTTAAAGGAAATTAAATTCTGTTTTCAGCTAGGGGCTTTTCATTAGACTTAGTAATGTCTATCAGTCTGTAGCATGTCTCTAGCTTCAGCATCAGCCTGATGCTGGGCTATAATTGAGTTTTGCGTTCTGTCTGAGCAGAGTTCACCTCGAAACCTAAAATCTGAGGGAAAAAGTAATTTGTGAAGATGGTCTTCATAAAACAAAAGACAGATTAAATCTGGAGCTGCCACAGAATTGCTCTTACAGATGCATCTGCTGCAAAATAATTACCTCTCTTGAGCCCAGTAAGTTAATCAGTGTCTTTTGTTTGTGTCTGCAGTGAAAACAATTAAAAGCTCATATCCTGTTTTTTAGGTAAACCTACAGATTCTCTGATTTTTAGGAGTAATTAGATTTATTTTGATGTGTATCACAGTCCAAAGTGTTCCTGTTGGACAGCTAGCTGTCTGTAATATAATTTACTCGTGGCCAAGATGTAATTTCTTTTCAATCACTTTCTTTCCTTGGGATGGTTTTTGCTAAAGAGTTCAAAATCCTTTTGTCTCCTCTCATGTAAATTGCATTTAGAAAGCTTAGGGCTCTTCATACAATCATAAGAAACGCCATTATTTGTATTTATTTCAAGTCTCCTTTAAATTTTTTGCAACATGGGGAGAAATTCTCTAATGTAGTTGAGAAAATAAATACTGATCTCTTAAAGGCAGTGAGATCAGCGCACTAAGTGCGTGTAGGTAGAGAGGGACCCCACTGAGATGGGCAGTGGATGTTAGAAAGCAGCCACTGGCACCTAATTGCTCTCTGCAAGGTAGCAGATAATGCCTTTCTCCCTGCTTTGCACAGTCCCTGCTCCACCAGGACAGACCACTCCTCTGCTCTCTTCAGATTGACTCTGCTGCCTGTAATGTCTATTTTGTTGACCATGAGCAGATTTAAACAACTTTTCCCTTGCCTTCTTTTCCTCATGGCTTGGCAGGAGTGTGAATGAGCCTTCACTGTTGAGCCAAAGGTTGGAAAAAACCCCTCAAACCCCCCAAAACCCCAAGGTCTTTTAAACTCTATAATACATGGTAGTGATGACAGACTCTTAAAAAGTTAAGTGACAAGACCACACCCCACGATTAACCTTGCACACCTTCTTTAGGATGGCTTCACTTTGTGCTCTGCTTGTGGCTTAGATTCTGGCATTAGATCACAAGTGCTGTGTCACTGAAATACACCTTTTGTCTCCACCTCTGTGTGAATACCTTAATCTCTGAACTGTTTCAAGGCTGTGCTGCAGCAGACTGGCTTCTAAATTTTTTGTTATAAAGAATGAGTGACAGTAGCTGCAGAGAGGGCAGTAAGCCATTGTGCATGCAGACAGGCAGATAGTTGTTTTATTTTAATTCTCAGTGACCTTTATTTTATCCTGATTCAATTGCTTACTCAAGGGCACCAATTTTTTTTTGTGCCCTTAATGCATTAAACATTTTTCCAGCTCAAGGAAGCATCAGATATATTTTGCATTGTCTTAAGAGTCACGACTAAACTTCAGCAGTGAATGTGGCCAAGGGGAAGTGGGAGAATGTAGAAGTGGGAAGCAGATTTGTTTGTAGAGTGAAGGGAATAAAAAATGTGCTATGAACAAAGAAGTTTTAAAACCTCAAAGCTGAGGGATCTCCTGAATGTCAGTTTTATTTCCTGGCTGCTGTTCCTGACTTAATTTAGCTAATGGAAAGTGCAAATAGCCACCTTTTTTGTAAGTTAATAATGTTCAAGTCCAAATCTCTTTTGAATATGAGCATCTTCTGGTACACTCTTGTATGTGCAGCTACACCTTCTTTAAGAAGCTCAGATGTCTACATTCTGTGCAGAAGTGTCCTCTTGCAAAGGTGCTGAGGCTTTCAGATAGCTTGTGAGGAAATGAAAGAGATTAAGGTCAGAGGTTGTCAAGGTAGTGGAACACAAATTAACTACTTATGTGCTCACACTGTCCACATGTGATCTAAAAAACCCTGTTAAGTAGCTTTTGAAGACAAATCCCAAAACTTGAGCTGAAAAGGTTCACTTTGTTTTATAATTCCCTGTTCTATTTAGAAATAAAACAGATGTATTTGCTACAATCACAGGATCCAATCTGTTTGAATTATGTACTTTTTAGGCCTTTTAAAACAAAATTCTTGAGCTGATCATGAACTTTTTGGGATTCGAAAAAAGTTAAAAGAAAGTTACCCCAAGGTGGGATCTGCTAAATTATGTGGGCTGTCAAATCCCACCCACCAACCAACGCCAAATAAGAACCAGGAGACTTTAGCTTGTACTGGAACACAGCTGTCAGGAGTATCTCCAACCTAGATATAGGAATTGCCCAGTGGTCAACTTCCCTTTTCGTTTGAAAAATGGACTCTACCTTCACTGTTAAGGATCTGTTTTGTATCATACACATATCCTACTTCCCCAATATTATCACTGAATAAAATTGTAAATTTTCAGGCATTCATTATGTTAAATATTTGCTTCTTCCCTTGAATAGGTGTATGGCCATATTAATATGATTAATACTATTACTTATGTTTGTATTCATGTTTACCAGGACTGCTAATCAGTATCATTAATTCATTGATGTTTTTAAATGTGGCTGCACCTGTGTTCTCATCCAGATGACAGAAGAGCAATGGGAATTGCTAAATGCCCCAATTACATTGGTTGCTTCACATTTAAAAAAAAAAAAGAGCTGTGCAGTTTTGGGAGTCTGATCAATAAGCTGCAAATTCTGATCTTGCTGGTGTTTCCTCATATCTGCTTCTGTAGTCTCTCTAGCGCCTACTCAGAAAACAAATTCTAAACAAACACGAGCATTATTCATCCCCCTGCTCTGTTAAAAGTTGTGCAAACACTCTCACATCACCTTGAAAAATAGTTGGGGAGTGGTTCTTTACTATTTGTAAATGATAAAAATATTTATACCTGCAAATATCAGATGGGTTACGTTTTTAAAAATTTTCTCTCTTTCCCTCCCTCGCTACTTGTGTGATTATTTTTGAATTAAGTAGGTATTTTCAGTTATATATATTCAGTCTTTTCTATCTTAGGGCCTAAGGTGGGTGAAAAATGTTTCCTTTAATAAAGGAACACGGAAATTGCCCTAACGTGCTCTGGTTTATCTGTCCTTTTATTCACCTCATTTTGCAGGAATTAATTAGTTCTTCTGTTCACAAGCATTTGGTTGCAGTAACTATCACTAACCACAGTTCGTCAGTAGTTGAAGGAGTTACTAAAAAGCTGTAAGCAAGTGCTTCACACACACCAGGCTCTTTCCTGATGAGGTGTGTGCAGCCTCGTAGGAGAGCCATCCTGGGGCAGAATTGCTGTGTGATAATAATATGGGATGGACAACAGAACTTTTGGTTTATTTTGTTTGCTTTGTAAACAGGATTTGGGCTCTCAGTTGCCTTCATAGTTTACCCAGAGTTGTGTCCACAATTAATTCCGCTGAAATGTTTGATTTGGGGCAGAACTGAAAGGTTTGGGTGCACCCAGATCTGCTCATGGGTAAGAAGTGTTCACAAGAAGCAGGAGTATTAGGCTGTAGAGCCAGGTAAAAGGATGGAAACAAGTCTGGAGTGACTGAAACCTTTTGCTGTTTGCCCTTTGAGGGCCAAGCTGGGTAATGCCTGCATTGCCAAGCCTTTCTCGTGACTGGCTGAGAGGACAAAGTGAGGAGATGGGGATGCAGACTTGCTTGCTGCGTGGTTTTTCTTCTTCATAGCTTTTAAAGTCATACTCCTTGTCAAGGACCTTCTCCTTTCTGCTCTCTACTTCAGGTTTTCTCAGTCCATTCAGAGGCACAGAGAATATCACAGCCATGGCAGCACCTAAGAGAAGTTGGGTAGGTGAGTGCAGCCTCAGGGCCTAAGGATTCACTCCCAATATCCTTCTTACGTTATAACCATTTCCAGTTTCAGTTTTCAGGTGCTTGGTTCATTAGCCACAGAGCAATTCCTGCAGAAAGCTGGTTGATTAGGTGGCAAAACAATGCTGTTCAAAGCCCAGTTTTCTCTCAAGCTCGTTCTTTTGGAAGAGATTTTCTGTGATTCCCAAAACAGCTTGTAGATAAGTAAGAAAAAGCCCTTGTGGTTCTCAAGCCTCCTGCATTTGTGATTGGTCTATAAATGTGCCTATTCCTCTAGCCCAATTTCTGTTCATTACTTGATTTTCAGTAATACTGCAGCAAAACTAGGAGGCTCAAATGTTTATTTAGTGTACATTTAAAGTAGCAAGCCAAAATGTCACAGACTAGTGATGAGAAAAATATCTCCCAAGTTATTAAACTTGTATATCTTGTTTGCTTTTCATTGTAGTCTGCTCCGTTTGTGTTTTCTCTCTCTTGAAAATTTCCTTGATGACTGTTTGATGTATCTGACACTGATTTCTTCAATGTCAGGCTATTTCGTTTATTAGCCTGTGGAAAGCTGATAGGTAGAGATTGGTATCGTGCTTCCATTCTTATTTTTGAGTCTGTTTTTTTTGTTTTTTAATCAGTGTCTGATGCACAAGCTCCCGCTGGCAATGCAGAAAAAGGAAACCCCAATCTGGGTGATCTCACAGCTCCCATGTCTGGAGAGGATGTGGGTCTGCTCTTTTCTGTGCCAAGGCACTGGAGGCTGGCACATCTCTGCACAGCCTGTTCAGTGCTCACAGCCACATCAGGCCTGCAGGGAGACTGGGAAAGTGCCTCACTCTGCCTTCAGATTTGCACCACAATATCAGTAGTTTTCTTTACCTTTGTACCTGCTATTTGTCTCTGCTTTTTGAGATTATTTCTTTGTTGTTTTTATTTTTCTATTCCTGCCTCTAAAAGAAGAGCAAGCCTTTCTGTGTTTGTCTGACGTGCAGCATATTTTCAGGAACATGACACAGACAAGAAGTGTGGTTTCAAAGCCATCTTACTGCAAGTAAATTCAGGAAACCATCTCTGCAAATGTTCCTCTGTTATTCTTTGTGAAAGATCAATTCTGACTCTAGGTAAAGACCTTTGATCTGAAGAGGTACAGACTGCACACATTCGTCTGTTTCACTCCCATCTAGAGGGAATCAGTCCATCTGTAAGCATTTCTTGCAGTATTCCCACACCTGTGCTTCTGGCCTTAGACAAAAATGAAAGATCAGGATCTTAAAATCTGATAACCACAAGGTACCCCTCTTGTTCTTCTGCTGTACAACTTGCAGCAATTTGCTCCTGAAGAATTAGTAAAGTTAAAGCTTAGATGGCATTGTTTTCCAAAGAGCTAAAATCTCTATGGCTTCTTTTAAATTTGGTAAGAGCATCTGTGCATTCAGCACTCCTGAAAATCAATGCACCAGTTTGGGATCTGAACCTAATTGTAAGTTGGTACAGAGGTGAACAAATTCACACAGATGCACCTGACTAGGAGACGTGCAGGTTGGAGGGGTAAAGAATTGAGAGGAAGCTGTATCTAACTGAGCTTTCACCTTCATCTGCCTTATTCAACTCAGTTTTCTACCTCTGCAGGTTTTAGAGCATTTTCCCTTCCCCGCAGCAGCTGTTTTACGATAGGTGATCTGTGGTACCCAGGCATCAATTCCACATCAGGATTCAGGTCTCCAAGTGCAGGACCTCCCTTGAAGATGAGGAATGTCAGTATTATAGGTCATAACTCTTCTGTTCTCAGAAGTATTTACAAGTAGTGTAATTTCATCTACAAGTCAAGAGAGATGCTTAAAAAATACCGTGCGTTGCAATGTTTTCTTAGTCAAGAAACTGCATTTCTGCCTGTGATTCTCAAGTCACTTGTGTCCACAGGTGCACAGAGCTGGTTGGAAGCAAGGCTGAAGTGCTTGTGAATCTCTTCAGTGTAACCTGTGTGTGTGTGTGTCTTTGTGGGTGCTAACACTGGAATGAGTTGGACTTTGCCTTGGTATAGTGGCAAGGGAAGGCAGAGTACACTGAACAACCCCTCATTCCATCCCCTTTTCCAAGTTCACACAATCTGTAAATAAAGCAAATGTTTTGCTAAATTTTATATAATATGTCAGTCTTCTAGTCTGTTCTTACCATTAAAGAAACACTGTCAGGGCAGGCCCTTCCCCTTCTATTTTAGCTGTGTGAATAGCATCATATCCTGTTGTTCCAGGCAAACTGTCATAAACGTCACTCTCCAAGGAGATGCAGAAGGTAGCATTTTTGTAAACTGATGTTGGGACTTGAGCAATTATCACCCCTGAGAGCTGTCTACTTATTCTTGCCAAAGGCATTAGCTGAAGATTATTGGTCCTCTTGATTGCTGAAAATGTGTAGCTGAATGAGAGACAAAGTATTTCATATATAAAGAAAGGATATTGCTTTGGGTTTTCTTTTCAGTAATTGCAAATAGAGTGATGCTGTCTTCCTCAATAATCTTGTAATCTAGGGCTGTTTCCTGTCATTGCCAGTGGCCATTACTGAATATTTCAGAATAAGTGGCAGTTTTCTTCTTTTTATGTCGGCCCCATCCTCAAAATGGTGTTTACAGCATTCAAAGTGCTGCTTAGGGTTTGTTAAAGCCCTGAAGAATGGGATTTAATAACTCTTCGAGATTTTTTTTTTTTGCTAGAGTTATCTCTGATCACTAATGCTCATCCAGATAGATTTTCAAGTCCACTTTTAATTTCAATTCACAACTTCATCAATTCTGAATGGCCACATCAGCAAAACATCTAAAAGTTCAGTATCTTTCCTTTGTGAGCCTTGCCAGAAACAGGAAGATTTTCTCCCTGCTTGTTTTTTACCTTAGAACCATGAAGAACGTTGTCTTCAGTCCCTCTTTCTCTCTAGGAGAGGTCTCCTTGGATGACTCAGGTTCCTAAGGGTCTTTCTCAGTTCTTAGCTGAAGAGGTGGGCATAGAAAATCCTTTCCTGAATTCTGGAGTTTCATCCCTCTTAGTAAAATACGGTTCCTTAGGAAAAGCTTCTTGGGTCAGAAAGCCAACAGTTCATGAAGAGCTAACTCTACAGAATCAGGTGGGGAAAAAAAGAGAATAGGCAAGACTGGAATTTACAGTTTCTAGGCAGGAAAAAAATACCAACAGAAACAACTACCATTTGCTACAGCTGTGCGATCTAACTAAAGTGAGAAAGCTTCTTCAGGCACCATAGAACACAGATTTCCTCCGTAAAAGTTTTACAAATCTTAAACAGTGAAAATCAGGTAGGCAGGATGGTTTCTCAGCTGTTTCAAGCACCAAATTTTGCTTTTATTCTGAAACAGGATGAGCTTAAAGACAAATACAATCTGGGGCTAAATTGGAGCCTTCCATGTATAAAAAACCCAATACTGCAAGTCACAGATTAAAATAAGGAAAAAAACCATCATTTTACTAAAAAAAAATCTTCCTGCTCACAGGAAGAAGTCAAATCTGATTCAAATGGTAAGTCCTCCCTGTGGGCAGAGCAGTGCTGTGCTCATGGTGGTAAGGGACTTGACATGGGTGGACAGTTCTGATTTTCACCAACAGAGAAGGCAGAAGCTTGGCTTGGGGATGCTTGTGTTGGATCCTGTCTGTCAGAGCTTGAGAGCCCATTGAGATGTTTGGCTGTGAGTAAGGAGAGGGTGCTCTAGCACAGCGCTGTCTGTGCATGTGAGCTTGCATGGTGCTGTTCTTACAGTCACTTCCCCGTGCTCTCCTAATGCCTAATTAGAAGCTGAGCAATTAGCTCAAGAAGCCTTATCAGAGTTTCCTCTGGGAAATTGGTGCCTTTAGTGTTACACAGACAGGGTGAGTTAGGCTGAGTTCCCAAGACTGTGTATATAACAGGAAAGCAGCAGATAGTTGCAGTTTAATAAATCCCCTTGATGCCCTCATCTGCTGGATAATAACTTCAATTGACAGTTGATGTTTTCAGCTATGTAGATTTTTTTAAATTATTATTTATGTTTCAAAGAAAGTTTACCCTTAATAATAGAATGTTCAATCTTAGATCTTAAGCAACATTTTTAAAATCACAATTTGAGACTAATAGGATGCTTTAGGGTTTTTTACTGGCTCCAGGATAATGTAAATTAAACCACTCTAAGTATACCTATTTGAAGAGTTCTCAAATTTGTTGTTTGTGGTTTTAGAATGATTATGAGCTCTAAAGGAAGAAGTTACTTTGTGAAAATAAAATCTCAGGCACCCCAGTGTTACGTTGTTGCCCATCCCTTCAAAGACACCTGTGATCTTTGCAATGACAGAAACCCCTGTATGCTGTTGCACTTATGGCAGCTGTTCACAGACAGTTACATCCAAAGCCCATTGCTCTGGGGCCTGGCTGAGGATGCATCACCATCATCAGGCTCCTGGGGCACAGCTGTAAGTGATGGTGTTTATTATCTGCTCCTGCTTCTGCCCATACCTATTGCCCTGGCCTGTGGGGCCTGGTTGCTTAGAAACAGATCTGTGAGATGGCAGTGGTGTTTATCTCTTGGCCTTCAGCAGATAAGGAGTGTTAATTTGTAGTTCATATTGTAGCTGACTTGCTCTGTGGTTTATTAAATCCAGTGTGTTTAACCAGTGTGTTCTCTGAAAGCTTTCATCGAGCTGAGTTTCCCAGCTGTATTAAAAGCTTGGCTCAGCAGGCATCGGATGTGAGCTCTCGGAGCAGGGCAGAGTTTAATACCAGTGTGACATTTGGAAGAGTGTCTAGGGGAATGCACTGTGCCTGCATATTGCATTTCAAGAGCACTTTACCATTTGCCAGCCTTTTTATTCTTCTTGAATTTCAGATTCCTAAGGGGGTTAGACTGAAAGGGAAGAGTTTTTATGCTTCCCTAAAATAACTGCTTACATCTTATTCCATGCAAATTAAAGCCCCCCCCCCTAACTTTTCACACCACAAATATGCAGCAGAAAGAAGAAAAAAAGAGAACCTGACTCAGTACTGGACCATACCCAGCACTATTCCTCTGTCAGTGTCTCCCTTTCCAACTCCAATCCCCAAATTCCTCCCTTCTTGCTGCCTTTTGCCCACCCCCACTTTCTCCAGGTCTCCTGACAGAGCAGCCAGCACTTGCAGAGCTCTTGGCCAGCACTCAGCAGTGAGATACAGCCACACGTGCCTCTCCTGTGGGCTGGGGGATGAAGAATGTAGCTGTTTATGTCATGTGTAAAGCAGAGTCTCACAGATCCCATCTTGTGAGCTGCAGCCTACTGCACATGACAACAGGAGAAAGCTGGTCTGTGTGGCATCAGGGAGGCAGCAAGGTAGCAAGGCTTATTATATTCTTATTTTCACTTTCAGTTCACAAATTAAATACCCACAAGGAACAAATTTGCTCTGCTCGTAAGTCTCTTTGAATGATAATGTCATTGGAAATTTCATTTTTGCCTTTGCCCAAGAAGACAACAGCTGTTTTCTGCAAGGCAGAGAAATTGTAATCTCTACAATTCTTCAATACTGTACACCAAAGGCTTTAGGATCTGTCATTCACTCAGTGTGATAGGTGTTTGTGCAGTATTTAGCAGATTGATACTTGTTTTCTTGATACTTATCTTTTTGGTGCTCTTCCAATTTAAATGTTGGTAATAATAATCCTACAATGCAAATATATTTCAGCTCATGTAAAGGAATGTGATCAGCAGCTCACACGTGGGGGTCTTAAACTGTTGTAATCAGAGGAAATATTCTTAATGCAAGCAAGGGCAATAGAATTTGATCCTCAAATGTCTAGATTTGCAGTCTCTGAGTACTCAGGTGTGTGATTACTGGCAGGCTAAAGTGCTCTGAGATTGGGGTAGAATGAGCTCCTGCCAAATTCTCCCAAAGTTTCTTCTTTCTTTCCTGAGCAGAGAGGAATTGCATTCCCATGATGATGATACATGCACTCCCACTGGAAATCAGCCAGGTGGAAAGGAAAAAAACGCAAAATAGGCTTTTCTATGCATCAGCTGTCTCAAGTGCTCAACACATATAGGGAGTTCAGCTGTGACATGGGACCTGTTCTTGCCTCCTGTGCAGATGGATGCATCGCCAAAATCAGATGAATTGGCACAGACATGGTGTCAGTTGGGAGCTCTGCTCTAGTCCAAGTAGTATCACCTCTCCTTGAGCTTTCCCATGCCATATGGACATGTCTGGTGGAGAGGCAAGAAGGGATTTTCTAGGAGCAGTGTGAGGGCTGGAGCAGCTCTCAGGGATGGCATCTGTGTTTACTTGTTTCAGCTCTTCATGGCAACCACAGAATTAGGGACCCTTTCTTGTGGATGACTGCAGTCACCCCAGGTAGATCCTGACAGGCTGGTGGCATAAGAGAAATAATATAATCTGTGAGAATTTGACTGTGCTTGAACACAGTTATACAGAAACTCAATCAGCTACATTTTGTCCAAGTGCAAATAATAATATTGCTGCATTGTTGCCTCACTGAAAGTGGCCCAGGTTCAAAGCAGGATTTGGTTATGTGCTTCAGGCAGTAGGGTTATATGCTTGTACCAGATGGAGCTTTTAAATTTTCATCAGCAGGTTTATAAACACAAGAATATCCTTTTATCTGCCCCCAGCTCTTTTACTAATTAGCTGCAAATGCTGAGCTTCAATTATCATGGAGTGGAGGAACAGATGAAATAATATACTCATGATTATCCATCATGTGAGAATGAAATAGACACTAATAATGACTGTTACGGTTTTCTGGGGCTTTTCTATTGGCTTTTCCCCCCCTCCCTTTAATACTCAGTTGTATAAATGAGTGAAAATAGCTAAAAATAATGAGCCAGATTCACTGATGATGCAATTCTATTGCAGGCAAAGAGTGAGAGTTTTCAGCCTTGCTCATCTTTGCATTGACTCCTGTAGGTGTTGGGCCAAGCCGACACAAGGGTGCGTGACAGCTGGGTTGTTAAGTTCACCACAGAAGGATTTTGCAAAGGAATTGATAAAACTATGTTTTCCCTGCTGCTGAGAGGTGGCCAGAGAAGTCTGGGCTTTGAAGCAACAGTGCTGTGTATTATCAGAGAATCCCAGCTTTCCTGAGGGGTGCAGCTGTATGGAGAGGCAAAGGGATTGATGAGTTGAATGCTGTCTTTGCCTTTAGCAGCATGTTTGCTGGCCTACAACGTGTGCTTGTGTGCTCTGTGTGGGCCCCAGCTGAGAAGCTCTTTCTGGACCCTGCAGGCATCCAGCTACTGTGCTTGTTACCAGTGGTTTATAAATCATTCAGGAGATTTGCACCTTTCAACAGCAGTACCAGCTCTTTAGAGGGTATCGAGGAAGGATCTCTACCTTAACTGATAACTTTTAGGGAGGGAAAGGTTTGGTTGTATTTTCAAACATCAGTCTGGTCACACAGTTTGAGAATGTATTGGGAAATTGTCAGGAAAGCTGAGGAAAGGCACAACTTTATGAGGTATAGATTGGTTCTGGGAATTCTGCCTCCAACTTTTCATGTCATAGAATCATAGAATGCTAAGGGGTTGGAGCGGACCTTAAAGACCATGTAGTCCCCAACCCCCTGCCATGAACAGGGACACCTCCCCCTAGATCAGGTTGCTCAAGGCCTTATCCAACCTGATTTTGAACACTCCCAGGGCTGTTGAATATCTTGCCTTAAGAAGGCTTTGCTGGCAAAGTAATCCACTAAGAGGATAGGGCCTACTGTTGGGAAATAGAGATGCATAAATCTGAACCAGTAACTGGAAGAAAACTGTTCTCCTAATTATAATAGTTGAGTATGTTCTGGCTAATCAAACCCCAGAATATACCCCTGAGACACTTACTGGTCACTTATTTGGTGGGTTGTGCTTCAGCAGAGGATGTCAGCTTTATGGGCCATACTGACCTTGGAATAAAATGCACTAGAATCACCAGAGTTGGAAAAGACCTTTAAAATCATTGAGTCCAAACATAAACCTCACACTGCCAAGTCCACCACTGAACTGTGTCCCCATGTGGCACATCTACATGTTGTTTAAACACCTCCAGAGATGGTGACTCAACCACTTCACTGGGCAGCCTGTTCCAGTGCTTGACAACCGTTTCTGTGAAGAAATTTTTCTTAATATCCAAACTAAGATGGTTGGAGTAAGGAAAAGCAGCATTGCGAAAGTCTCCCCTGACGACATGAAACCAACAGACTTTTTCTCTTCCAGAGTCATGCAAGCTTGATATCTGTAGCTGGAGGCAGCTGCTGCTCTGTCACAAAATGTGACTGTGAGCAGGAGGTAGCAAAAAGCCAGCACGACACAGGGGTCTGCAATTGCCACAGGAGTCTGAGTCCAAGTGCCACTTGATTGAGTTATCAGAGATGCATGAGGCTTCAGCTCTAACTTAGCATAGGCTGAGAGATTACTGAGGAAAAATGGACCTGTTCTCTGATTTGTTATTCCGATGCCATAGATCACTGTTAAAAGAAGGCCACCAAGCTTTTCTTTGTACTGCATTGGAAGTGACACATTGCAAGGGGAGGGAATGTTCTATTTAAAATTGCATAATCAGAGATGAAGTGAAATTGAAAAGAAAGATCAAAGATAGGAAGTAGGGACAGGAAGAAAGAGATGAGGTACAGTGTGGCTGCACAGACAGCTTAATTTCATTTTAATGAATCTCTGCTTAGAAAGGGAAGGGCAGCTCTTTGTGTGCCAGGAGGGAAAAACAGCCTTCACCACACTGAGACTCCCTTTGAACATGGTCTCCTACCAAAATGAAGGACTGCACTCTGCTTCACATTTCACAGGATTAGAAAAGACCAAGCTATTTTCTGACTGCCTGCATCCTGCTTATGTAACTTGCAGATGACGGCTGTGCAACCTCTGGCTGAGCCCTGGAAAATTTCCTTGTCAGTGAGTCAGGTGCTTGGCAAACGGTCTGGCGCAGTGGGCTTGGAGATGAGATTGCAGTCAGAGGCACTACCTGGGTACCAGAGCCCAATTCAAGGTCTCTCTATGGAACTTCTTCCTACTGGAAGCTTGCCGATCATCCTGCTCTGGTCATTGCCAAGTGGCCCTGTTGTGCGGTATTAATTAGTGCAGAGCATCCCCCTTGATTGCTCTGAAGCAGGAGAAAACCACAGCCCTGATTGTTATCCAGAGGTGTGGGTCAGCAAGGAAGGAGGAGAAGAGCTAGGCAAGAATGAGTCCTTGGCCTTCACATAAATTTTATCTGTAGAAATTCCATCAGGATGTGGGGAGAGCATTTAGTGCAGCAGGGCTGCAAAAGTGAGATTTCATGGGGAAACACGGAGTCCCCCTTTGCAGTCCCCGTTCTGAAACTCCATGCAGTCACCAGAAGAATTCTGGTTTGGAGGCTGTGAATCTGGCTGAAAGCTGGAGGTCAGGACTGCATGTTGTGCTGTAGGAGTAAAATTGAGAACTATGAAAAGGTAAGGATTAGACCCCGGGATGAGGGAAAAAACTAAAACATATTCAGAACTGTCTCAGCTGCAACCCAGACTTCCCTGTGGGTCAGCTGTTATCTCCAGAAGCAGCAGGTCCCAATTTCCACGTCTTTGGAAGTGTAACTGAGAGGAGCCAGGAGGTTTGTACCACCAAGTCCAGTCGCTGCAGTGTCAAGGCTGGGACAACTGTGAGGTCCCCAAATCAGCCCATTTCACATCAGTCTGTGCAGCAAGGCTCTGTGGCAGCCCAGCTGTGTTCAGAGCAGCACTTGGTTTGCTCCTGCAAAGAGCCTGTTTGCCAGACTGCAGTGGGAGGGGGACAGAAAAAGACTTTGCCACAGGGATGACCTGGTGACTAATGAGTTTCATTGATCCTGTGCTTGCAGGAGAGAGTAATCCATCATCTGCAGCTCCTGCGGGCTGTTCTGCTGAGGGCTCTGAGGAAGCAAACGTGAGATGTTACCCAAAAGCAGGGCTGTGTGAGCCCTCTGAACCTAGTGATGCTTTGCTCTCATGGATGTATGAACGTGACAGTGCAGAAGATCCCAGCATCAGGGACTCTCTGGATGACTTCTACAAAATGTACTGCAGAAAGCAGCCAGAGAGAAAGGATCCGACCTACGAGGCTGCCTCACGGTGTCTGTCACAGAAGATTTCAGAGCTGGAACAAAAGGATGGAACAAAATATGCATCACGTTGCCTGCAAATGGCACAGTTGGTCTTGAACAGAGATGGATGTAAGATCTTTCCAAACCACCCCCCTTCTGCTTGCTTTTCAAAGCCAGCTGAAGGAGAAGTCTTGTTGGAAAACAGGATGAGGACACCTGGACTCTCAGATGACATCCTGCAATTCCTCTTGAAACAAACACAGGCAGGACATAACCCTGATGGGTCACACGAGAAGTGAGCAAGACACTGGTTTGCTTCTGTCCTCGGAGCTTTGCTTTCACTCCAGAAGGAGGTGACTTTCTAAGAAAGACATTGTTCTCTGAGCACCCCCTTCAGCACCAGATACTCCATGGAGGGGTTCACGCAGAGCAGACCTTGCACCTTGCTGTCTGCAGGGCAGCACTGCATGAGGAGCATCCATGTAACTGCTTGGGATATGTTGACTAACTGGGAGGGGTGATGCAGTGTTTGTTGCTGGGACATCAAACGTGATAATTTATACCTACCAGGCTTTTAAATTGGCCTGCATCCTTAGCCCAGCTTAGCAGTGGTCCAGCCCGAATTCTGCCCCTGTGGGCTGTGGATGGCTGTCCAAGTGCTGCTGGCTGTAACAGACTGCTTGAATGACCTTGGCACGGTGTGCCCCAGCCCTACAGAGGGAAAGCTAAGATTTTGTTCCATACCTAGCTGATAATGTAACACATTTGCCTCCACGGGGTGCCTGTTAGCTCTGATTTACCTACAGACATATGACCCCACAGATCATGACTGCAATGCCAGGTGAATTTTTCTGACAGAAAATGTGTGTGTGTGCATGAGAAAGAGAAAATACAGCTTCTGAGAATGTTCTCTGACAGTGCTTCTGTCCTGTTTACCTCCCCACCATCACCCCCCCGCAACAACCTTCAGTTCCTTTCTGACTTTCATGATGGTGCTAATGAGATCCCTGGGGGAATGTTCCCTTTAAAATGAAATGGATCTCTCTGAGCCCAAAGAGGCTGATGTCAGTCAGCAACAGCAGTGAACCCACACACAACCGCTTAAGGTTTCTCTCTCTGAAGCCTCCCGGCTTGGTGGCTTCTTCGCTGCTTTACTGCCTCTGCCAGGCAGATAAATGTCCTTGTGCATGTTTTCCACCCACTGGCCTGTCCACTGAAAGAGCAGTTTGCTGTAGTGATGTTGTTTGCTGACTGGGGAGGCTGTTTTCCAGGGTGGGTGTGAGCAGGGAAGCACAGAGTGCCAGAGGAAGAGATGTGTTTAAGATGACAGGAGATGGGCAAAGAGGAAGAAAGGAAGGGTGGTTGGGGTCTCAAACATCAACGTGGTTACTCCAGTACAGCCACACTGCTCACACCAGTTTTGGTATTTGATATCCAGTGTTTGCCAGCCCAGCTGCTGAGACCTCTCACCCACTCCCTCTCCACACTGGCCAGATCTCAGAGTGGGTGTTCATGTTCCTGCCTGTCAGATTCCCTGCTGCAGTCCCACGTGGGGCTGCTATTCCTGCGTTACTGCCCCCGGCAGATTGGCACAGTGGCTGTGCTCTGCAGGTGTTTCCAGCAAAGGCAATGGAAATTTGGCTGCTGCCTTCAGTCAGAGCAGGAGGAGGCCCAGCTGACTGCAAGTTATGGCCAAAGTCTTACGGCTTGGTGTAATCTCTCTTTGCAAATAGATTTATATTGGAAGTGCCTGGGTTTAGTTTCCTGTCCATGAGTCATCATGGAACCATACATTTGGCTTTGTGGTGGTCCTGCTTGGTGTGTTGCTTGCTTGCTTTCATGGCAGAGGTGTTGTACATGTGCTGGAGGGCGCAGGGAATATTGGAGAAGACCTTCAGCTGCTCCCCCAGCTACTCAAGTTAATGGTACTAGGGGGAAAAAAAAGTTGAGGATGCAGCATCATTTCTGTAGTAGCAAACAAATCCACAGGTGCTTGTGTATCAAAATCCAGATGAAAGCATCCTGCTGGCAAAAGCTGTAGAGAAAGGTAGTACCATCTAGTTTAGCCGCAGATACAGCTGGAAAAAGCAAACATGCTCCTGGGTGTGCTGTCAGTAATTATAGTTAACACCAGTGGCCCCTCTGCCAGCTCACATTGCTTAACCCCCACAGATCTGTCACAGCCACAAGGGCTTTGGTGCTGATGGATGTAGGGAGTTATTGCTAAGGGTGTACAGGGAAGAAGGAAGGTCTTCAGTGTGAATCAGATGTTGTTGCTTTTAATTTTTTGCCAGCATTTATGCTGTTCCACACAGTTAAATTAGTTGCTGTGCGAAACCTCTTAACTGCCATTTTAAGGGAAATTATCTCCCGTGAAAAGAGAGATGGAGAAATCAGAGGTCTGCATCTGAGTCCATTTAGTATTTGGTTTGTTGATGAATTGGTCAGTGCTTTGGGTTAGCTCTAAAACCATCTAGTCTCCTATTCAGACTTTTTTTTTTAAGAAAAAAAAAAATTGAAGACATTCAATTTCCACAAAGAAAGCTTGCGGAAAATAGGAAGTTCCTGCTCTTTAGGAGAGACCTGCTGCTACTGATGTCTGAGACATCCCTACTGGGTTTTGATGGAAGAGAAAAGAAGCCCTGATTGACTCTAGTCTGACCCTAGAGTAGCCCTAGAGACAGATGTGGGTTTCCCCACTCAGAACAAAACAGGAGGTGTCTGCCTGGAGCCCCTCCGGGGTGTGCACAGGATGCTCCTCCTGAGGCCTCATCAACCTGAGCTGCCATCATTTTATCCATTTTTGGAATGAGGTCTAGAAAACACTGAGGGAGTAGCTGTTCGTTTGTTGTTCAGTGTTTTCAGTGATGGCAAAACGAGGCAGCCTTAGTTTGGGAGATGTGTGTCCACGCAGGAAGTTAATCTGGGGTCCCTCTGTGGGGAGATGATGCTGCTTCACACCAGGGGCCAGAGGGGAGATGGGGAACCCCCAGAGAGCTCCTGCTCCTGCTTCGGCTCCTCTGGCTCGTGGGGCTGCACAACTCCCTTTAACATCACAGTTTTCTCATTAGAAATTTCTGGTGCAGCAAGAAAAGAGACTCATTACTCTTGAACCCTTTAGGTAATGAGATGCAAGCAATGACAAAATAGAGAATAGGTGGCTGCTGAAAGAGCATGAAGAGAGATACTGGCAGAGGAGAGCATGAAACTGTTCAGTTTTAAGGACCAACGTAGGCAGAACAGACTGGATGCAGCTGAAGATTTTGGATTATGACTCATACCTACAAATCTTGGCATCTTGCAGAGGGTAGGATAATCTTGGTGCTGCTGAAACATGCAGTCTTTTGAGAAGTTTGCACCCCTCATAATCAGGAGTGCCTGCAATTCTGTGTGCTGCTCACTTCCAGTGGATCATGGATATAACTATCCATGGCTTCCTCAAGGTAAAAACAGAGTCTTTTTGCATGGCAAGTACCAAGAGTGGTAGGAGGCCCTCACAGAAATGTCCCATGTTCTGTCCATTTTCCCTCAGCCTGTGCAATAACCTGAGGAACTGAGTTTATTCCTGGGAGGTGAAGTGCCTTCCTCTCTCCCTGGCTTGTGCTTGACTTAGTTTTGACACTTCTGTGGTTTCAGCTCACCCTGTCTCCCTAGCACTGGTGGTTCTCACCTCTGCTGCCAAAGCCAGCTGCTGTCACCTCTCTTCATCCCCCTGTGTGTGGAGGCTGCTTTAGCAAAGGCATTTGGGAGCTTACACTGCAGAACAAATCCAGGGTTTTTTTTCCTTCTGCTTGTTCAAAGCTCACAGCCAAGGAGCAGCTCTCTGAGCCTAACTTAGGATAACACCTGAAAACCTGCACCACCTTTTAGGGCTGTGGGTATACAAGATCCCACAAGATGCTCAAGCAAAATGTGTAAGTGAAGTAAAAGATGGGGAATCAGTCCCATAGGGTAAGACAAGCAAGGCCAAAATTGATCTGCCATTGCCAAGCAGGAGGAACACAGGACATGATGAGGACTTGACAGCCATGGCTCAGGGGTTTCCCTGCTGCATAGCCCAGATCCAAGTCCCACCCAAGGTCTACTGGAGATGTGTGTGCTTTGGGCTGGGTGTTTTGCACCTGAGCTGGACCAGCAGCCCCAGCGTCTCAGAGGGGTGACTGTATGGCTGCAGGCACTAAGCCCCTGCACACCAGCCACTGAAGTGGCCTTGGGGCTCAGCCTAGGACTGGCTCTGGCAGGCTGAGAGTGTTGCCTCTCTTCTCTTACATAAATGCCTGATCCAAGCTTTTCTGTCATCCCTGAGAAATCCTGCTGCTGTTAAGTCATTCCCTGGGCTGGGAGCTGCTCCAGGACGTTTGGTATCAATGGCCTCTCTGCTGCTTACTCTGACAGCATTTTTATTTTCCCTCCCACGCGGCTGCTGGTGGGAGGTGCTGATTCATGCCAGCGACCTACCCAGTCCTGGAGCCCCAAGGCAGCCAGGGAGAGCTGAGCTCCTGCCACAGGTGCTGAAGCAGGCCCTCAGCAGGCCTCAATTAAGTGAATGGAGCCAGGGCCAAAAACCATCAGAGGTTTTTTCCCAGGAGTTTAAGGTGCTTTGGTTTGCGTGGATATTTCAGGACATATGGTTGTTAAAATTGGTATACAACAGGCAGTATACATCCTATATAAATGTGCTATTTCATTACTGAGCACTGGTGATTTTGTGTGGGGCATATGTTTTCCCACAACACAGAAGTTCATTTTAAAAATACCCTGTAATGTAGGCTTTCCCTAATGACTATTTTCCTACATACATCGATTAGGCAACAACATATGCCAGCACTTCTTCCTTAAAAGTAAAATCTGGCACATAGCACACAGAGCATGAAGTAATAAGATGTGATTAAAGCAGTAGCTGGAGCTAACCAAAGCCAGAAAACTTGTGGCTGAAAGGTCAAACCTTTTTTTAAACTGCCTTTGCAATGGCCTGTTTGTTTGCAGATGCTGGGGCTTGGGAGGGAAAGTCTTGTAATGAAAGAACAACTGTCATAGAAAATTTTGCTGTCAGCTCAAGCCAAACCAACTTTCACTTGCATTGGAAGGTAAGTTCTTGTAAAGGGAAATGTCAGTCAGCCTTAGGGCAGGTATCACCTTCCAGTGTTACCTGCACTGCTGTGAGAGATGAGCCAGGAATGGTGCTAAGTCAGGGCTAAAATCAGCACCTCCGGGCCAGAGAACCAGGATGATTCTGTAATTAAGGATACTGAGGTGGGGGTGCTGTGCCCTGCAACACGTTTTTAGTGTGACTTCCACCAATTAGTTTGTTCTAAGTTGCCAGGAGCTTGTTTTGGGTATCTGAGAGCTTCAGAGAAAGAGTGAGAGGGCAGGGCATTTACACCCACATCTTTGTCTAACAGCAATTCCCCTCAAAACCCTGCAATTAGAGGTTGAAACAATAATAGAGGTTTTGCATCTGTGGTCCAGACCCCCGTTTAAGAAGCAACTCGGCACGTGTTCTGTGAGGCCAGCTTGGTTTTGATCCTTGTTTTTGCATCTTCCCTGGGTCTGACTGGCCCCTGAGACAAGTCGAGCACCACGTGATAAACGTGTGAGTGCAGACAAGTCCCCTGGCTGGGTTCTGTCTCTGGGAGTGTTAATGCTGCTTGGCTGGTGCTCAAGAATAGACTGGTTGCACGTGAATTACTGGGGGAAAAAGTTATTCTGGGATGAGGAGACAGACGGCTATTTTGAGGGCTGGGGGAGTCTTTCCAAAGGCAGCAGTGAATTAGGCTGAAAATGCAATGGAGTGCTGGACAAGGGTCAGACTGATTCCTGTGCCGCTTCCTCGTGTTCCCATTGCCATGGGGTGCCTCTGCAGCACCTCCTTGTGTTCCCATTGCCGTGGGGTGCCTCTGCAGCACCTCCCCCTGTTCCCATTGCTGTGGGGTGACTCTGCAGCACCTCCCCCTGTTCCCATTGCCGTGGGGTGCCTCTGCAGCACCCCCTCGTGTTCCCATTGCCGTGGGGTGCTTCTGCAGCACCTCCTTGTGTTCCCATTGCCACGGGGTGACTCTGCAGCACCTCCTTGTGTTCCCATTGCTGTGGGGTGACTGCAGCACCCCCTCGTGTTCCCATTGCTGTGGGGTGGCTCTGCAGCACCTCCTTGTGTTCCCATTGCTGTGGGGTGACTCTGCAGCACCTCCTCGTGTTCCCATTGCTGTGGGGTGGCTCTGCAGCACCTCCTCGTGTTCCCATTGCCACGGAGTGACTCTGCAGCACCAGTGCTTGGTGAGAGGAGATGGTCCCAGCGCCCAGGCTGCCATGAGGAGGAAGAAATGAAGCTGATAAAGTGCAGAGACTTTTTCAGTGTTTGAAGGCAGCAGGCAACCCTGCCAGCCCTGGTCCCAGATTGTCCTCAGAGCTACTCAGACTGGGTGGGACAGTCACCTACGTACACTGCTTGGCCAGCTTGGAAGCTCACAGGTCCTCTTAACTTTGTTCCCAGCCTGAGTTTGCCACTCAGGCCGGTTTGAGCCTCGGTGTTCCCCCGAGGCAGCCACCCCTCTTGGGTCTGCAAGGAGGAGGAGGAGGAGGCATGTGGGAATTGATTTTTCCCAAAGCCCAGGGCATGACGCCCTGCAGGCTCAGTATGCCTCACCTGAGTGCTGGCAAAGCCACCCACTGTGGCTTGCTCTTTGTCATATCCAGGGCAGCAGAGTGTCTTTCAAGGTCTCTTTTTCTGCTTTTCCTGTCTGGATCACCTTCCCACCATCAGGGTTACTAGACAAATTTACACAGATGGAGCATCTTCCTGGTATTTTTATTTCCCAAGGCTGCCTTTAAGCTTAAGCCTCTTAAGCTTTTTTATAAGCACACAGCGTTTCACTCAAAGAGCCTAAAAGTCTTATGCGAAAGGAAAAAGGCTATTCTCAGGGGAAGAGATGCTAGCAAAATATCCTCCTGCATTTTGTGGGTTTTGCTCTCTTTCCTAGGCCTTTTTTTGCAATTGGGTTTTGTTCCTTGTGCCAGTGGCAATTCAAAAAAAGGTGATGGAAAATTTCTTGGGCAATTCCTTTTGCCGTGTGAGTACTGCTGTCATAAAATAGATCTCTCAACACTGTGTTTTCAATCTAGAACTATGTGCAAGGGCATAATTGGATTTTTTTTTCAGTACATACATTGTTCAGTAATAAAAACTTTACTCTGAAATCTTTACAGTCTCTTGCAGAAATCTCTATGTTTTTATCTTACAAAATGGAAATGTGCCTCCGAAATTTCCATGACACTATCAGCCGCAGAACAGTAATTGTTCTTACCAAACAGAACCCTTGCTGAGAGTCAAAGTGCTATAAATATTTAAAGAAATTAATTACTAAATAAACTGGAGTGGTGCCCCAATCTTTAAATATTAAATGGAACATACACAGTTGACAAAAAGCAGGCAGAAACACTGAATGTCCTAAATGTAATTATTTGCAGTGCAAAGGCAAGTATTAAAGCCATTTTTGCTTAATGACGAGCAGTACTCAAAATACGAGGGCTTAAGTCCACATTTTGCTTGCTGAAAGAAATTTCTACCCTGTTTTGTATTCTAATACAGAAGCCCCAAAGTTCACCAAGGAGGTTTATTAACCAGTGTGGGTAAAAAAAGGGCAGGGGGCGTTGGGCAAGGGTTGTTTCATGAAGGGTTTTCTTTGGGGCAGCACCTGGGTGTGGAGCTCAGCTGTGCCCAGCCTGCAGGGTGAGATGCTCCAGCACTCTCAGGCTGCTCTCTGGGCATCAGCTGCCTGGGAAGTCCGGTCCTGCAATGATGCCAGGCCTCCAAAAGCCAGCCCAGAGTGATGTGTTTGCAGCTTTTGGGCACTGTTCGTTGTCCAGGACTCCTGGTCACAGGGTGTTGGAGTGCTCTGACTTCCCCCCTTGTAGAGGAGGAGGTGCCTGGGGCTGTGGAGGGTGCTTCTGTTGTGAGTAAGGCAACTTGGTGACAGCTGAGACTGGGAGAGGGTTTAGTCATAGCCAAATTTGTAAAGCCATGAGCAATCATATCGGGGCTTCTTGTGCCCCTGCTCAAGATCCAAAAGCTGCTTTTTAGCTTGATGACCAGTTCATCTGAAGAGGTCAGTTTTGACTTAGAGTCCAGCAGATAATTTTCTGACAGTCCAGGGGAGAAGTGACAGCACAGAAAAAATGAAGCCTTATGACTAAAAGTCCCAGTGGTGCCTGCATTATTAGGCAAATTACAGCTTTCTCTTACAGGAGGAGATGTGCCTGTTGTTTCCCATCTGTGTCATCTTTCCCATGGAGACATTACCAGTGGAATTGCAGGAGATAAGTTGCATTTACTGCCTGGAGCAAGCAATGCCAGCGAGTGGCTACTAGGGAAGGACCTAGGAAGTGGCACTTCATGCTAGCTGCAGTATGGAAAAATTGTCCTCTGTCCCCTAGGCCCCAAAGTATGCTATTTATTTATTTATTTATTTGTTTGTTTATTTATTTATTACTTTTTTAAAACTTATTTTTGTATTGCAGCATAATCTAGTTCTCTGCCATCTGAGCTAACAAACTGAGAGAAGGATGACTGGGGGGAAGAGAGGTATGTGTGAGCAGCCTCTCATGGGAAAATGTTTTATGGAAAACCTGGGATGTTGGAGAAAATATTTTATTTATAGTTGGTCTTCCCTCTCTCACCTTTGTTTTGGGTTTGGCTTTGTTTTGGGTTTGGTGGCTTCTTTTCTTCCCTTCTGTAGCCTGTGAGTGTATCCAGAAGCCCTGAGGATTTATATCAGGTAGCACAGGGCTTTTTCCAGAAGGCCACAGCAGAGTCTGTGCATGTATTTTTCATATCATTTAACAGTTACGACATGCCTTGTAGGCATATTTTAAGCCTCTTTTCAGTTTGGCCATGTAATATTTGTCTTCATTTCTGTGGAATAGATACATCACTGAAAAACAGGAGCTAGAAGGGTCCTGCATGGAAGAGAAAAGGGTTACAAGTGAACAAAATCTGCTTTTTTTTTTTTTTAAGACTGAGAAAGACAATTCAAGAAGAGTTGGACTGAACTTTTAAGGTTCTCAAGCAAAAATACCCTGTAAATTCTTTAGATTTTTTTAATGAAGAAAGTCTGTGACACTGAAGACTAGAAGTCAGTTTCTAGCAGCTGTTTCTGCACTGCCTAAGAGCACGTGGCATGAACAAAACCCTCCAGTGTGATCTGCTGTATAAATACAGAAAAGAAAGAAAAGGTATTTGCCCATGCTACAGAAAGCTCCCATCTGTACCACTCAGGGTCTCTTCACAGCTCCTGTCTCTCAGCTGCAGCTCAGTTTGCTGGGCGGCTCATTGGTACCATGTGCTAAGGCCACTAGTGGTGACAGTCATGCTTCACTTTCATGGAAGAATGACCCAAAAATGTATCAGCTGTGCAGCTCCATTATCCCTCACGTTTCAATGAGCACTGCATATGACTAGGTTTCTGAAAGGGTTTTGGTTGATAAGACAGTGGCCCTTAGGTGCAATTGTCTTTCTCCAGACCCATCCTCAGCACCTTCTGAATGCAAGAGATGAGTTTGTCCATGGAATGGGCTGCCGTATTTTAATGCCCTGAAAACTAATTGGTGTCCAAGAATGAAGATAATCCCCACTAGCACATCTAATTAGTAGAGCAGTCCTCATATTCTTCCTGCAGTCTCAATTTAGAAGGAGCTCAGGCACAGAAATCTGCTTGTCATCCTTTGAAGTTCCAGCTTCTAGCATGAGCCAAATGTGTAATTTTTTAAAAGCATTTGTATTTGAGAGAATCCCACAGGATAAATACTGTTTATGCATAGAGCAATAGATTGTCACAACATTGTGAGGCGTGTGTGTCACCACAGTCAGAGTACTGACACATGTGAGAAAGGAGGTTGGGGTGTGCCACTCACAGCTGATCAACTGAAATGTGCCTCTGCCTGCAGTAATCCTGATTTAGTGCAGTCACAGCTCTCTCCTGATCTGCAGGGAAACTCACCCCAGCTGATACCTGGCTGTGAAAGTCCACGTGAAGTGATGACTTAATCAACTGTGGGAAAGGTGCTTGGATGCTCTGGTTTTCCAGTGCTGGCAGGAAAGTCTGTGGGATCCTGCTTTGGAATTCTACCCTCAAGATAGAATTGGATATAGTCCTGCGAATTCTGTCCCTGCTCCTGTCATGGACCTCCTGCAACACTTGCAAATCTTTGTAACATCGATCCTGATCAAATTTGAAGGTGTGAAGGTGTTCCCATGTAGACCCTGATGTAACTGATGACAAAACACTCTATTTATTTGCCTGCAGAAGCAGAGAACACATAAAAGGCGAATGTTTCACTTAAAATTCTTTCTCATGAGCAGCTGAGGAGGTGGAGGCCAGGCTGAGGAGGATACGGGGACCCTTGGAGCCAGGGAAATTTGTCAGTTCTGAATCAGGTTCTTGACTTCCCAAAGCCGAGGCTGGAGTTCTCCAAAGAAGCATCTGCCTGTGGAGGTGGGGCTGGCATAGGCAGCACAGGAACAGCAAGCAGGAGGGGGAGATTGGGAGGAGATGTTGCACATGATTTGCCTTCCATGGTGGCCAGGTGACTGGGTTCTGTTTTTCTGCAGAAATTGTAAACTGAGCACAAGGTGAACAAGGTGTCTGGCTTTGCCTCCTGGTGTCTCCTCCAGGCTGTCTCCTGAAACGGGCTTCACATGGAGCTGGAATTCCTGCTTCCTTTATGCACCCATGAAGCTGCTCGTGAGTTTGATTGGAGCGCTGTGCTTGTGTCCTGTTTCCTGTGTTTAAAGGCTCTATGGTTGTAGCTGCCTGGCATTGTTAATGGACAATAGAATGGCACACAGAATGATAACAGAGGGAGCTGCCAACTTGATGTATAGATCCATTGTCCTCCAGGAACACTGGCAATTAGAGGGCCATCTGCTTGGCTCTGAGAACAAAAAAAAAAGAAAACCGAAAACAGGAATAAAATTGGAGATGACCCTCTGAGGGTTAATGAAAACCAGAAGGAGTTCAGGTCTTTGCCTGGCTCTGAAGGGAGCTGGGTGGAACATTCAGACTTCCTCTATGGAGACCTTATTTTAACTTGTCATTTAAGCTTTTTATTCCACTAAGGACTAATTGGGACAGCGGGGGCTGTTAAAGGAAACGATGTAAAACTTGATCTCTGTAGGCTTCCTCTGGCTCCCCAGAGCATCATCACAGTAAATAAGAGGTTTGCCTGTGGAGATGGATGCTGAGAGCAGTGATTTCCCTGGTAGAACTCTTGGGGAATACTGCCTGTCATTCCCTCACCAGGTGACATTAAGTACCGGGATCACTTCCCAGGCGTTCTCTGGGTCTGGGTTTGCTGTGTGGGAGGGTTGGGGGGAGGCTGTGTGAGAGGAGGGAGCAAGGAGGGGAGGGGAAGGGACAAAAACCTTGCAGGAAGAAAAGGCTGCTGCAGCACCTGAAGAGGCTTTGATCGGAAAGGGATGCGGAAGCACGGCGGTGATTTCTTGTTGAAGCTGTTTAAGAGGGATGGGTTACCGCACCTCCTCCCTGTAGGTAGAGGCTCGGCATCCGCTGGCGGTGGGAAAGACCTAGGGATGATACCGCATCCTCTGAGCTGGAGAAAGAGGCAGGGAAGCCCCACTTTCCCCCTTTTCTGAGGCACGGCGAGGCGGGGGGATGTACAGGAGTGTTGGAAGTATTAGGCGGGGAGCAGGAAGGACGGCTGCGGTAGTTGCCGAGGAAGAG
>VZRQ01005875.1:797360-808851 GCA_013397975.1 Machaerirhynchus nigripectus
GCTCCCCGGCCGCTCCTCCTTTATTTTTATCCCAGTACAGCATCTTTGCACAAAGACTTCTCGGTGCCGTTTCGTTCCGAGGGTGCCGCTGGGTTTTTGCCAGCCGGTGCTGGGTGCTGGGAGGTGATGGCAAAGTAGCGGCTCTGAAGCTTTAACTAAGAGGATTTTTTATTTTTTGCACGGGGCATTAAATACTAAAACCCCACCGTGAAATGAACCTTACACACAATAGGATGAGGTGATGGCTTGGCTCTGTAGTGTTTAAGCATACTTAACATCGTTGCTTGAAAGGGTCGGTGTCATTCTGGGTTGAGTATTTTGGCTTTGTTGGAAGTCTCCACGCTTCTGGGACCTGTACAGAGTCTGTGAGGAAGTTGAATGCCTTCAAGTGCCTTTATTGAAATCAAAGAGGGAGGGTGGAATATGGGGGGGAGAGACCCCCACACAGAGAAGCTCACCACACTTATACCATAGATTCTATGGGGATTTATTACCAAATATTTTTTCCTGTTTGTGCCATTAGACAGATCAGGTACTTCTTTACATCCTTTGTGGCTGTCGTGCTTTCAGATGTTGAATTGGTCAAACATTAACTTCAAGAACTTTCTAGTCCTCCTGCAAATCAATATGCCTAAATTTCAGTGATCCTGCCTAGGAAGATACTGTGACATTTTGATGAGGAATGACACTGCACTGAGTCATCTGCACTGATGAAACAAAGCCATGTGGGGATTTCATCAGGGACCCACCCGAAGATCTGTTCTAATCTTGGAGATGCAAGCAAAAACCGTGTGAATTTGTCTGGCATTTATCATAATTTTTCATGATATTCATCAACTCTCAGCACTGAGGCAAAATCAAATAATCTGATTGTAACTGCCTGGGCAGATTTGATTCAGGAGGCTAAAACAGACCCAGGGCTTAGCTTTACTTTGTGGGGCTGTGGTTTGTTTCTTGCTCTGTGTTCAGGTGCAAGGTTTCCATACTGGCACGTGCTCTGACTTTGCTGTGGAACCCCGCAGTGGTCCCGTCTGCTGTGCTCCTGCAAGCCCATGGCTGGGTGCCCTGCTGCCTTACCCTGCTGTCCGTGTCACCCCTCCTGAGCGCACGCGGAGAGGGAGGCAGCCGTGTTGGCCAGCACCTTCAGGTGGCAGGTGGCCCCAAGGGAGGTCTTGCCAGCTGGCGTGGGCTGGCACTGCCAGCACCTGGGTGAAGCGGGGCATTGCTGGCTCCCCACTGCCTTCCTGGCTCAGCCCTGGCAGAGCAGCTGCCTCAGTGTGTTATTTCAGGCTATGGCATGGATTGGAGGCTCATTCTGTTTCTGCAGGCAGGTTAATATGACATATGTCCAATACCGTTTGGTTCTCCTGACACCGTTGTGATGCTCCCTCTTTGTGCACACTGGCTTTCACTGTTAACGGAGCTCTCGTGAGCTGTGGAACTACACAGCAAAGGCAGTGGGTACAACCTGACTTTGTGTTCCTGTGCCACTGACAGCACTCAGGGGGTGGCCTGAAGTAGCAAAAGATGTCCAGGAGTTTGCTCTGTGCTTTATCACATCACCTGGTGTCACTCACAGGAGAGGTGCTGTGGCTGCCTCACTAAAAGGACAAAATCAGATGTTTGCCCTGGTGCCTGTCAGGTTTTCTCAGTGGCTGGAGGAGCAGAGGAGCCTCCCCAAGAAGAGGCAGTGAAGGGGCTCCTACCTGTGCTTATGTGTGAGTGGTGACTGGGACGAGCTCCTGCTGTAAGAGCAGCATTCCCAACAGCTGTGGGACTGAGAGAATGTCTTTCTATGGATAGCACTGTTTTTAGTGGAAAGGGCTTTGTCTCCTGCCCCCATTATGTGCATCCTTCTCCTCCATGCATGCAGCAGGGTGGGCTGCAGCAGTGTGATAATTATTTGCATACTGGGTTAGTAAAGGAGCTCAGAGCCTGCCTCAGTCAGCACTGAATGCCAGAGATGGGGGAGAGGGTTGGCTCTGTGCAGCACCATCTCCCCTCACACACCACCTGGCACTGGGGGAATGCTGGGGGAGGGATGCAGTGCTATTTTAGGGGAATCCCTTCTGTGCTATCCTTGTGTGGGTTCCCTTCTCTGATGGCACTTGTATACGCAGGGAAGAGATGGGGGCTGGAGAAGCACATCCCTACATATGTGTTTGGGCGACAGCACAGAAATATCAGGAGTTATTATTGTGGGGTGTTCAGCTATTATACTCTGAGTCAGTGCTCCAGGGGATGTCTGCTTCCTGTGCCAGCACAGAGAATAAAGGTTGTGTTGCTTTAAATAGTGCAAGGCTACCTGCTCCTGTCTCCCTTGGGGCAGTGCTCATTCTCCTGATGTTGAAAGGTAAAACTGACCTCCTTTATCTGCACAATATGCTGTGTGTTCACCTATTTCAGGAGGTCTCTTACTGACCCAGCCAGAGAGAGGTCATGGTTGTATTTAGGGTTCTCCTGACCTGTGTAAGGGCTTCAGAGCTGCTCCCCAAGCTGTGTGTTTGTGTGCTGTGATTCTGCACCGTGTGGGAGGCCTGCAAAGCCAGGATACAACAGGCCCTGCTTCCACACACTCTCGTGTGGCTGGCAGAGGTGCTTAACCTCACTCCTGGAAAGCTCCTGGTGGATGGGAACTGACACAGTTTATTAATAACACACAGCAGCCAAGCTCTCATTAACCAGCTGGAGATATTGCAGCAGTGATGGCAAAATAAGGCAGCACCAAGGTTTTATTGGCAGCAACTTCTTTCCAAAAGCAAATTCCTTGGCCCAGGTACAACAGAACTGGTGTAAGGAGCTGTGAGTTATCCCACGTGTCCTCAGGACAGAGAGAGAGGGATGGGTTGTACTGCTCCCTTCCAGAGTAGTTTTCCATTGAGATTTGAGGGGGTTTTGCTTATTTCTTGGAATGATAATGGACCACTCAGTGAATGGAAATTTTCCTGTCCCTTCTGGCTCTCTCCATCCTTCCAGGAGCTGCCTCCAAGTGAGACAGGATTTGCTTCAGTAGGACTGGGACAGTAACTACTTTAAAGTCTTGAAGAATGGTCTGCTTTTGGCAGGGGGTGCACCTAGAGCTTCTTCAAGAAGCCGAAAGATTCTTGGGCTGCAAACAGGCCTTGCTTGTTGGGTTTGATTAATTTTCTTACCGTCAAACAGGTGCAACTGCATAAGGATCTGATTTGAAGTAAAATTCCATTTTGGAATTTAAGCGTGGCTTTCTTTGGTGTTGCATTTTTTGTGGGTGGGATTACTCTTGGTGTGTATTATTTTAGTGCTACAAGTGTTGCTATGCCTCGATTTTACATGGCTTTACCTTCCAAATAAGGAAAGATTTGACGTGGAATGTGCCTGGTTTAGTTGACTGGCCGACCCAGAACTCAAGCTGTCTCATCAGACCAATTTGCCTGAGGACACCTGTCAGTGATGCTTGTATTAATGAGTCTCTAATAATTGGTTTTTCTTCCAGGTGCCAGCGCAATTCCAGCGGAAAAAGACCGTACTGAAGAAATGGTGAGTAGCTGCTTGTCAAACCAACCTCAGAAAATATCAGTGATGTGTTCTCCATGTTTGGCCTTTAAACTCTCAGGGCAATGCTTTATTTTTTCCCTAAGGCTAAGTTTTTAAAAGCTCCTGGCTGATACGGAACTCGGAGTGCCTTTAGCTGTCAGGAGATGCCTGCCTGTACCTCAGTGCATCTGGTGGAAATGGGAGCTGGCTCTTGTGTCAGTGTGCTACTTGTGGAACTCTGCATTGTACAGCTGCTTGAAAAATGATCTGAAACATTCCTCAGTACATGTTATTGTACTGTAAACAGTGAGGTGACAGCTTTGGGGAGAGATGAAATATCTGCAGTTACCAACTGTGTAACAGACTTTCTAATGTAGTCCTTCCTCTCCTGCTTTGGAAGGAGCTCGTACTACCCTGTGTGATTAAATAAATGCCATCCGCTGCTCCCAGACCCTTTAACCTGACACCAGACCCCCTGCACTGGTTGGTGCTGTGATCATTCAGATTAGTAAACACCTGGTAATAACCAAAAATAGTTAAAAGACAAATGGCTCTGTAAATGTTTCATTCTCTTCTCCCAGTCATCCCCACAGATTGTCAACCTGAGGCTCTCATACCTGCAGCAAACAGAGCACTTGTTCACACCAGCAACTTCAGCACTTGAAAATCAGTTTATACAGAGGAGCTACTTCAGTAGTGCTTAGAATTAAAACACATTGTGTGACTTTCCTAATTCAATCCATTTTCTCTGCTTCCAGGCAATCCAGTTGAATGTTCAGTGCTAAAAAACAGGCAGGGCTTAGAACACATACACATGAAAAGGTGTGGGGTGTATCCCTTAGAGAGTATACAGAAGTGTTCTAGTTTATAGGCAATCCACACTACCTTTGCAGCATCCTGATTTGGACAGATCCTACAGGATAATCCTCATCCTTTGAATGTGTGTTGGTTTTGTTTATTTACCACTTGTTGTTTGACTCTCCTTTGTACTGAGTGGGGTATTTAATATTTTAAAAGGTACAAAAGGAGCCTGTTACCTCTGCAAACAAAAGGGGAGATAAAAAGACCTTATGTCTGTTCTCTTCCTACTGGTATGGGAGTGAGGAGCAAAGCCCAAATGCACAGGATTACTCAAAACTCATTGATAGTAGCCTGAACTCTAATCTCAAACATGCTTTTGTGCCAGCTGGGTCAGAAGTAAAGTTTCCATTTTTGCCATGAGGGTTTTTTCTCCTGTTTTGTCTCTTGCAGGTAACCCAGTGCATAGTGGAGGTTCTGTCCAACGCTCTGTCTAAGCCAAATGCACCCCCCATTAATCCTGAATGCAAAGAAATCCTGAAGAAGAGTAAGTACAACATTGTCTGAACTTAGGAAAGGAATCCAGTGCGTGGTTTCTCTCCGGTGTTGGAGCTGGTGAATTGTTACTTCAGCCTGCGTGAAACTGGTGCCTCCAAACGTCAGTGCCAGAATTCTGGTTTCCTTCTGTTCAGTCTGTCTGGCTCAGAGAACAAACAGCCTGACCTGGCAATTGTCAGGGATTCTTGGCTGACACTTGTGGCTCTCTCCTTGAACCACCTGGAGAGTCTGAGAGGACTTGACAAACTCTTTAGGTAGCCTGAGAAGATGAAGCATAACTATTGCAAAGCATCAGATTTCTTTAATACTTTTTTTCAGTCAGTTTTCAGCAACTTGTAAAATTTGCTTTAAAATCCCTGGTGTTTTTGAGTAGCTTGGAATAGATGGTTGTCTTCTTATTGTGAACAAGCATCTGTGATGGGTAGGGCCTGACATTCAAAGAACTGAGCACAACTCCAGATCCCATTGATTTTTAATGGGAATCAGGGCTAGCTTAATTCAACACTAAAAATGTGATCACAAAAAAAAAAGCCAAAGAAGGAGAATTAGTCTGGAAATTCCAGAGGAATTTGCAAAATGCCTAATTAAGTGGAGTTAATTAGTTAGTTAATCCTTTTCCAGGCAAGCGTACAAAATAGTAGCAAACTACTGATTTTAAAAGCATACTTCAGAAATCAATTCTGTCCAAATTTCCTTGGTGCTTTGGGAAGCCAGGTATCTCTTTGAAATAACACTTCAGTGGAGGGTTGGATCACTCCATGATGCTGCTTTTGTTGCTGTAGGTGATAAAAATGACAGAGAGAGAAGCGAAAATGAACAACCTGAAGTGAGGCATCCCAAAGACCCAGCAGAGACTGAAAAACATCCTACTGGGAGCATGGAGAAAGAGCAAAGGCAGGCGGAAGAGGAATCTAAAAAGTACATGGAAGGAGGTGATGAGGAGAAACTTGCTTCTGAGGAAGGTAAAAGCAAGGAAGAGGAGGCTGGACACCAAATGCCTGCTCAGGATGAGACACTTCACACAGAAATAAAAAAGCACTATCAGGAAACTGGGAGAGAGGAGGAGAGGAATTACCACAGTGAAGAGGGAAGCAAAGAGGGCAAGTGTTGTGAAGATGTAGAGGCTGTTGTTCTCAGCAAGAAGTCCCACTCTGAGGGCATGACCATGGATGAGTTCCGCGGTGGGAATGATCGGAGCCCCAGGGGCCCCTGGCACCTGGAGGAGGGAATGCAGAGCCCTTACAAACAAATTCGGGAAGGTGAAGAGGGAGAGGGAGAAAGGAGTGAGAAACACCACCATGAGTCTCAGGAACATGGTTTCTCCCATCAGCAGGAGCGTGAAGAATCTGAGGAGAGTGAAGAAAGAGAGGAGGAAAAGGAACCCTACAAACCCAAGGGTTATCATGGGAAGCACAGAGCAGGTGACTCCTCTGAAGAGAAGAGGGGCCGTGCGGGTGGGAGGGGGGAGCCAGCTGAGGGATCACACCCAGGGGAGGCCAATCTCTGGCAGCAGTGGAAGCACCATCAGAAACATCAGGAAGAGTCTGAGGAGAAGGGTGGCTATCCTGGGAGGCGCGGGCCTGAGGAGCCGCAGGAGGAGAGGCCTGCAGAGCAGGGCAGTGAGGAGCACGGGGACAGCTGGCAGCAGAGCCAGGAGAGCAGGGAAGAGGAAAACAAGAGGCATCACCACAGCGAGGAAAGCAATGAGAAGTGGCGTGAGGAGAGGAGACACCACGATGGATCACACCATTCTGAGGGGAGGACGTACCTTGCCGATGAAAATGAGGAAGAGCTGGACAGGTACCTCCGCAAGGAGAAGCAGCATCGTGCCGGAGGGAGATCCCACTCGTGGAACAAAGAAGAGGAAGGGTCACAGAAGGCTTACGCTCGAGAGCGCAAGGGGCAGGCCCGGACGCACTACAGCACCGAGGACAGCCTGGAGGAGGAGGAGGAGGTGGAAAAGAAGCATCACAGCAGTGACAAGGTGGAGAATGAGGAAGAGGAAAGATATGCAGAGAGGGAGGAGTACAGAGGCCATCTCCCCGCAGAGAAAGAGAAGAGAACTGCAGCATCCTACAGGCCTTTCTACCCACTGCTGTGGTGGAAAAGCCGGCACTTGGACAAAAGGGACAGTGCGGGGGAGCAGCTTCTGGAGGGCAGGGAGGAAGGCAGGCCTGCCCTGAGTGAGAAGAGCCTTTTCCCTGAATATGATGACGATGAGTGGTGGTCAGAAAAGCAAATCCAGAGTGCTCTGAACCACAGGCACACCGAGAAGAGGAATCCTGGCAAAACAAACAGATACGATGTGGAGAGGCAGTACAACAAGATGGATCAACTTGCACAACTTCTGAACTACAGGAAGAAGTCAGCTGAATTCCCAGAGCTGTACAGCTCTGGAGAAGACCTGAAGAAACGTCATGCAGCTGGGAATGACAGAAGGAGTCTAAGCCAGAGGCCCCTGATGGAAGAGGAGGTATGTGTACAGCAGTTTCTCTGAAAAGCTGGGGGAAGCACACTTCCATTCCCAAGGCAGCTGGGAAACTGTCCATGGAAAAACACAAGATTAAGTCACACTGTGAGAGTAGATCTCCAGTGATTTAAAAATCTTCTTTCTTTGAAAAGTGCAACTTTTGAGTTTGGTGAACTACCCCAGGGCACAGTTTGTGGGATAAAGACACAGCTCCTGTCTGCTGCAAGACAGGAAGGGAAAGATTTTATTCCTCTTTGGGCCTTGCCTCTTCCTGTTGGCTCCACAGACTGACAAAACAAAGGTGCTGTTGCAGCAGGAGCAGAGGGGGAACTGACAAGCACCACTTGGTCTGTTAGGTTGTTTAAAATACAGAGCTGGAAAGGGAGGTGGGTGTTTGGAGTGAAATCAGGTGTCTCTGCACTTCCCAGCTGGAATTGCAGGACAGAACCTGCCTTGCACCTGTCAATCCAGTTCATGTGTGTAGTTCACGCACAGTGAATCCTCTTTTTTTTGTTGGACTTCCTGTTCTGCTCCAGTGTCCAGGAAAACTGAGCCTACACCCATCAGTTAGATCCCATCAGCCAGATCCTCCTCGTGCGTGTCACTGTATCTGTGCATTGCACAGAGCTGTGCTGGGAGCAGTGGAGGCTGGACACTGATTAATGCAGATGTTAATTGGTGTTAACAAGCCATCCTAGTCAAGAATCGGCTGCATAAAGCTTCTCCTGCTCTCTGTGGCTGTGGAGCTGTGCCTTTGCTGCACTGTGCTTGCTGTGGGACCTCCCAGGGACAGCACCCTCAGCTGTGCCGTGGCAGGAGGCCACCACTGGGTAATGGTGTGATTGGGCTGTAATTAGGGCCAGCTCTCAGCATTTAAATTTCGATGCTTTTCCCAGCCTCAATTCAGTCCAAAGCAGGGAATTTCACCAATCTCCCAAGTACTTGCTGCACTGCTGTTAACACCCCCTCTGCTCAGGGACCGGGAAGTGGCAGGACAGAACCTGCCTTAGAAATGGCCTTTCCTCTCATTTCCATGGAACAAAACATTTCCCAGCATTCATGTGTAAAACACTCTCTCTGTTTTCACAGGAAAAGGAGCTGGAAAACTTGGCCACCATGGATCTGGAGCTGCAGAAAATAGCAGAGAAAATCAACAGCCTCAGGAGAGGCTGAAGGTGTCCTCGCAATACTTGTGTTTTGTGGTAAACTCACTGCCACTGGATTGTTGTTTGCCCTAAACCCAGGAAATTCTATTCCCTGTCCACTCTCGTGTAGTGATTTACACAGCTGAAAGTGTCTTTAATTTGCTGTTATGCTCCTGAGACCTGAATGGCATGAATTTCAGTAATATAACCTTTCATGTGGGCAGATATTTTTAATATGCTTTTGGAGATAATTGTGTTAGTGTTCTTCAGGAATATATTTGTCTGAGTTTGCAATAATAAAAACCATTGATCTTGGACCAAACCTTCTCCTTGTTCATGTGGCTGATGGGGTTATCTCCGAGTGAGCTGGATCCGGTGTAGATTGTGCACAGAACAGTGGTGCTCCACCAAGATCTTTTAAAAGTTACAAGGAGCCCATCCATGTACTTTGTTTGCCAGTCTGCATGAGCATGAGAGGGAAGAAGGTGTTTGAATCTCAGTAATGATTAATTTCTTGTTTCCTTACTGGTTTTCACTGCATTTTACAAGGTTTATGGCACATTGGAAAACTGGGATTCAGTGCTGAGACCATGAGTGTCATTTCACTGCTGGTGAAATGCAGCCAGATTGGCTTTAAACCAAATTAAGTCACCAGGTGTTCCAACATTGTTTATTTCTCAAACTGATCTATTATGCAAATGTATTTCCTATGTTATTGTTTTTATTGTCACAGTATCTAGGATAAGCAGCCGTCTGGAATGCAGAGATGGTGAAATCTATATCCTCTCCTTTTATGGGTTTTTCACAGAAGGAGGAGAAGAAAAGAGAAACTTCCCAAAAAGTAGAAAAACAACACTGGAAGTTTACAAAAAGCAGAGGCAGATAAAACCTGAAGATGAAGTGTATCTGTTCTCCCAAGAGAAACCTTTAACTGCTTCTATCCACAAAATACAACACCTGTTTTGAGCTAATGATGCCCTGAAAGAGCATTACTCTTCTCAAAATACAGAATTCTACAGCTTTATCAAGTGTCAGCACTTGACCTCAAAGCTCCAGGTTCTGTCCAGTCAGTTCAGACACGGATGGGGGAGTTCCAGAATGGAAACCAAGCCCTCCTTGCCCTACCAGCTCCCACTGGGGGTGCAGTGGGGTGCGGCCAGCAGAGTATTTGTCCTCCTAAAGCCTATGCTGGACCTTTTTATTTCCAAAAAGAGAGAAAAGTAACAAAAAGAAGATAAATCTCTTTAGGGAAAACACCCTGTAGTTTAATTGAGATGGCAAATGCAAAGTTAAAAAAAATTAATAAAAAAAGTCAGACATCTGAAAGATCCAACAGTAGAATAAATATATATACATACAGCAGTTTTCCAAATAGTAATGTCTTAAAAACATACAGCAACTCTCAGGAAAATGATGGACAATACTAATAGAGACATTCTGTTTAAATATTTCATATTTTAATTTAAGAACATGCACGTTCTCTTCTGTATTTATTTCAGGAAAACATGGAGTCATGCTGTAAGCAGGGGGTCATGTCTACTATTAGTTTTCTCTTTTTATTGTTCCTTTGGAAAAAAAATGTATGATTTTTGCTGTTCATCCTGTTTTCTTAAATTACTGAATAGAGCCGAGTTCTGTGTCCCAAGTGGGAGCAGATCACCACGTGGAATCCTGAGGAGAATCCTCTGATGCCTTTCTGGGAGAATGGAAAGCTAAGCTGGATGTGTTGATTCTGACTCAATCTTTTAAAAAACTACCTCATATTCAGATTTGGCAACAAACAGAATGCCTCCACCGAGGCTTTGTTTTCTCTTGGTCTTCTCTCCATCTTGAAGTTCCTATGAGTTCAGTGGGATGTTTGCACCCAAGGGTTTTCCTTGACATTCAGACGATGTGAACTGCTAAGAAGCAAGACAGTCCTCCCTCCCCTGCAGTTCTGCTGCTTCCTCTGACAGATGCACGACAGGCACAGCCCTGTGCTGTCAGCAGCACAGAAAGGACTTGTTATTTCACTAAACTCCTGAGATCTAAACCACAAGTCAATTCTTCAAATGTTAACAAGGAAGGTCTTGAAGTTTGCATCTTTTAGATGATGGCTCCTCCATCTTCAGTGCTTCTGAGTTACTGGAATCAGATTTGCCCTTATCCAAGATGACAGTGATGCCAGACAGGAGGTACCCTCCACCTCCACTCATGGTCAGCTTCGGATGGCTGCGATCTGGTAAAACCTTTCAAACAAACAAACAACACCAAAACACACCCAAAACACACCCTACAACCAGCACCTGTAAAAATCCACTCCGTGTGTGCACATCATATTGTGTAATTTCAGCTAACAGGATAGGATGTACAGTTTTTTCCCAGCCACAACAACAATCAGCAGTTTGGGAAGTGTATTTATCTTTAAAGTATGTGCAGAGGAGAATCCAGCTGTAGAAATCTGTAATAATACAGGCTGCTGCCTCACTGGTTACTTCTTCATGGCATTGCCAGCCAAGGTTTGAGCACACAGAAGTGCCATTATGTGCTCAGAAGTGAGGTACTCTGCAAGAAACCAGCCTGAAGGAATTCTGTGATTTCCAGTTCTGTCCCTATCACCCTTCTGCAGCCACCCTTAGGGTCAGACACAGCACTGAGCCATCTCTTTCAGCCACCTTACACCCTTTGGAAAGGACTGTCCCTCCAGCTGTGATTCCTCCTTCCCTGTCACTGCAAGTCTCAGAGGCTTTACCTGTGACCAGGACACTGCAGTGCTCTTCTCACTGCAGCTGGACACAGGATCCCTTGCCAGGCCCACCTTGTGTTGGCCGTGGAGGAATTACTAACCCTGGCACTTTGCTACAAAGATTTCAGCAAATATTTAATGAAATGTAAGAAAGTAAACTCCCATTTCAAAGTGCTACAATGAAGCATTAAAGCTCTTCAGAATGCCCCCTGCTCTGGGGTAGAGCAAATGCCTGAGCTTATACATGGTTTCAGTCAGTCCAACCCCCCCCCCCCCCCCCCC
>VZRQ01005875.1:808915-820221 GCA_013397975.1 Machaerirhynchus nigripectus
CCCATGGTTTTGGCAGCCCCTTCCTGCCACCCTTACCTGGTAGTTCCGTAGCCAGGTTTCAGACAGCTTCAGATTAATGACTCCACCTCTTTCTCTCAGCTTGGTGTAACATTCTAATAATGGCTTAGAAAAACCAAAGAGGAGGTTACACAGCAGAATGGCATCACACTTGAACTGTAACAGCTGAAGTAATGTCTTGATTTACCTCTTTATATTGGCAGTAGACAACAAAAGGCCTCGAGGGAGCAACAAATTCCAATAAAGAAAGTAACAAGGGTGTGGGATGAAACTTGCTGGCTACAATTAACCTGCAAAAGCAGTTTCATGCACATTAGTTTTCTGCTTCTGAAACCTACTCATCAAGTGACATTTCCTCCTACTTAGCACAGCAATCAATTACAGCTTAAAAGTGTCTCATCAGCATGTTTTCATTGCTCTGACAACTCCCCAAATACGAAAACAAAGCACGATTTCCTACTAGTGTAATTAAGAGGCTGAAGCACTTGTTCCCCAAAGTGCAGAATATTAAATGCATTGCAGGAGCACTCACTTCAGCTGTGTTGGGCTCCGCAATAATTCTTACAGTGTAAGAAATTTTATGTTGCTTGCTCTGCCCCAAGACCATTTTCCAAACACAGTTTAAATTTTGTGACTGCCAGATGTTGCTGAGAATGTAACTTCAGTCGTGACTCTTTAAACTGACTAGCCTTAATTAAATAGTTTTATATAACAAGAATATTTAAAGAGAGAACAAATCCTTAGTAGGCATGACTAAAAATCTTTTTAAAAGAAACTATGTCCTTGACAACCTAAAGCCTTCATATTTTATTCTCCATCCTCATTTTAACATCATAGGATAACTTGGATCTACGGATGGTTGAGATTCTCTACTGCTATCTCCAGTTTTAATCCAAAACTGCAAGAAATTGTTGATAATTAGTTATTAAGTTGTGCTTGTGCAGAAAGAATGGGCTAATTAAACTCCTTCTCCAGTGTACACAGACTACTGAGATGCCCCATCAATTAACATTCGTTCTCCAGGGGAAAGTGCAGCACTGGAGCAGAATTAAACTTGCCTGACAAAGGGGAGGTAAAAATTGATGTTCAATTTTGTAAATACAGCAGAGATGAGGCAGTGAGGTAATTCTTTTTCAGTTGTTCCCACTTTGGTTGTTTGCCAGCCATGGCCTTGCAGGCCATTTACTTCAAATGCAAACCTCTAAAGAATGGTGCTCCATCATGAACCAAGCAGGCCATAAAGGAAAGACTCCTCCTGTGCCTTGGAAGGCTTGGAATGCTGCACGGGCACTGCCACGGGCTCTGCCAGGCTTCAGGAAGGGAAGTGAGGGCTGAGAGAGTGGGGAAAATCAAACGCTGCTCTTTCATATGGCAGCACAGATTGCTGCCAGCGGGGAGCCTGGCCAGGCACAACATTGATGCAGTGGCTGAGGGGGGAGCAGGAAGAGGCAGAGGAAGGGCAGGGAAGGGCAGAGGGAGGGGGATGGTCTAATTCTGAACACATGGAGTGTCTGTGAACCAATTTCTGCTTCCATAGTGTCAGGAAAATGGAACAGTTCATCTCCAAAGACCTCTGAAAGAATACCAAATACCCAAGTGAGTGTCTTCCTTTTTCCCCTCAGTGGCCTAACATCAGACCTCAACTCTCATAAAAGGAATTGAACAAACAGATCCAGTACAATGTTTTACCACACAACAGCACAAAACATAGAAATTTTACTGAAATGATATCTTCTACACTCAGTAATAAATACTGTTCAAATCAGGACCTCAAGAATTCTCCTGAAGTTGGTACCCACCTTCACCTAAGGAACAGCTTTTCTTTACTCTGCCACTAAGTCCCAGTCTTTCTCCCCGCCTCCAATGTTAACCAGCTGCTTCCCTATCCTTTCCCTGTTTCTCTCCTGCAAAAGAACCCCAAACCCTTACTTTCCCTGCCTGCTTCCACTCAGGTACAGAGTTGATAATTTGAAGCATTTTTTATTCCCTGCCAAGGTTTTTATGTTACCCTGTGGTTCCTGATCTCAAGGAGCAGTGGCTATAAAAGGCAGATGCCTGAAGAAAGGGGATCAGGGCTGAGCCATCTGGGACAGTGCTCTCAGGCACCACAAACTCTCTTTACCCCAATCATGCTGGAGCATGGAAATCACTAAAATAAAGCCAGGATTCACTCATCCCTTCAGGAATGTCACTGTTACAGCTTTCATGCATTACAGATGACAAATGAGGATAAAAGTGATTGAAAACAAATAAACAAGAGACAAATACTGAACAGGCTTCCTTGAACTCAATCAACAACTGAATGTACTATTTTACACGAAAGGAAATGACAAGTGAAGTCAAATATTAATTTTCCCTTTGCCAGATGATGCACAGACATTAATCACAGTGACGGTGCAGGAAACAGCAGTGAAACCAGACCCAAACACTGCCACTATTCAGGCAGCTCAATGGTCACAGCCACAGGCACTGCCAGACAGATGTGCAGAGCTTTTTACAAATCTCCTTGAACATTTTACAGCTTCAGAGAACACACAGTGTCCTGGTTCTGCATGTTTATAAATTCTAACACTTCAATATGCTAGATGAGGTATATGAATGAGCATAAGTTAAAACATTTCATAGTAATAAGCCCCCAAATTTATAAACAAGCATTTAAAAATAACCAGTAAATGTGCTTTAAAACTTTTCCAAGCAGAACAGCTTTATTCTCAGTGAACCAATATTCTTTGGAGGAAAAAAATATGAATATTATTAAATTAGCTAAGTTAATGTTACTTGGCTAACTTGAACCACATCAGCATTTGCTAAGAACACAGTGAAAGAGTCACACCCACTAAATGCTCTTGCACTATTTTGGAGCACAATTTCTAGGAATGCATTGATTGTATTTGTTTTAAATTTATGACATTAAATCTTTGTGCTAAGTTGTTCCTCAGGAATAACTGATCCTGGCTAAAGCAGGTAAAGTAAAGTTATGTGTTTTTTTCCTGTGTAGAAAGGAAATGAGTTTCTAAAAGCAAACCAACCAATAAAAAACCTCAGAACAACAAATTTAATTCCACTTTAATGGACTTAAAACCTCAGGTTCTACTTTGCCAGTTAGAATCCTGTGTTGTTTTTGGCAGTTATTTTTTATTAGATTTTACCTGGAGTCTGTTTCGATTTGGATAGATTTTTCTCATTTTTAATATTTGTTTATATTTAGTTGACTTTTAGATCATTTCAAGCCATTTATGTAAAAGAAAAAATCTCAACCAGGTAAGAACTAACCAAGACCAAGACACCCTTGTTCTGCTCGCTTGTCTTGTGCCCTCTGTCCTTAGCACTGTTGCAACTCCTGGCTGTTTCTTATCTCGTTGCTACTTCCAGTGAATTGTTCTTATCTCAACCCCTGCTCTTTGCCTTTGTGCCTCCAGTTCTCTGCTCCAGCCCATGGCCCCCATGGTCTGGGGTGTTTCAGTGAGAGCATGAAACTGGGAATACCATTCCCAAACTAGGACAGCTCTAAGCAGACTCACCCATCAGCATTCTTCTCTCTCAGCAAAGCAGCAGCTTCTAGCAGCTTTTTCCTTCTCTCCCACTGTTTTATTTGCTTTTCTCGAACCTTTGAACAACAAAACAAATAGTTGGCACTTTAACTGGTAATTATTTATCGAATCGTTATTGATGGACTGCATTTTCATTTTCTGAATCTCAATGTAAGACCTTTTTAAGTAAAAAACAACTTGCAGAGTTCCACTTTAACACCTGCCTAAGCTGCATTTCAGCAGGGCTGATTCAGACAAATGTCCAGAGATGCTGTGAAACTTGAACAGCCACAATAAATATTCTTACATTTTCTTTATTTTCTTTTTCTTTGTTCTCTTTAAATTCTACATCTTCAGCATTAACGTCCATTGCATCCTGCTCTTCTGTTGGGTTGATCTCCAAAGCTGCTTCAGTAGTAGGTTCCTCCTCTGTCTCCTGGAGGGAAGTCTGCTTCTCCTCAGTCAATCCATTGCTTTCCTCTTCCACCAGTGCATTCTCCTCAGGGTCTGCGGGCAGAGTCTCCGTAGTGAATGTCCCAGAGAGGAGAGACTGCACTTTGCTGAGAGGAAATTCATGAAGATTATCAAAGAAAGATTTGGGAAATCCAAAACAACTGGTGGCAGCTCTAACGGGTCCTCCTCCTGGGTACATCTGAATGATGGATCCGTAGCCTGTGGGAGGGAAAGAATCAAAACACATTGCAAGGACAGAATTCTTAAAATTTTAAAATTCTTTCTAGAATGCTTAAATGAAGGGTCTGTTTAAGAACAGGGAAGAAAATTGCCCGCTCTTAACCCAACCATCAAATTTAACAAGCTGTGGAAATATGCCTCAAGGTAGAAAACCTTTATTGAAAGGACAACAGTTACTGAAACTGAAAAGGACAAGGTAACTCATGGAATATTGGTGTATTAAACACATGTAGGATTACCTCAGAACATATAAACAGTGAAAAATTACTAGAAAAGCTAATTTAATTAATATTTAAAAGACAAGATTTCTACAGTTTCTGTTACTTTTTAATGGAGTTGCTTGGATAAAACCCAAAAGTTAAAGAGCTTTATTAGGCAAAGAATTTCTTCAACATCCAGGCTCTAAAGGAAGAGCTGTGAGATGTTAAACACACTAAAAATAACTTTTCAGTAGTTACACTGAAATTGTATCTTACTTCGAAAAGTAGCCCTATGGCCAAAAGTTGCTGAAACAAAAGCAATCTGTAGCAGCACTGCCTGTGCACTTCCCAGACAACAGACAGCACATCTGTGTGCACACCACATCACACTTCCTACCTTTCCAGGCTTCTGGAATATAATTGTCACCTCTGCCTAGTGTCTTAGAATAATGAAACTGAATAACTGAGTTTGAAAAACAAATCAGGAGTCAAACTTCTCCTAGATTATGCTCAAGGAAATGTCACATACTTTCAAAATACACATTTTGCAGAACACACATTAAATCTGGCACAGGGAACAAGATGAATGGCAACATTCCAGTGCTGTCTGAATTCCACTGGCACTATTCCTGTTTTTTGCCCTTCACTTCCCTGGACTTCCAGGTGTTTGGGAAGAATCTCCATACAAGCTCCTTACAGCTTTTTCTGAACTCAATGTCTTTATGCTAAGAGAGGAACTGAAACAGATCTACATACAAGGCTAACAATTGAATCAAAATTAATTATATGAACAACTATATAAAATTTAATTATCAATTAATTTTTTATATATTTTTTAAATACTGAAAAATAAATCCAACTGATGCAAAATGCAACTTTCCCCAGTGGAAAAACAAGTCTTCCTTTGAATCTTGGAGGTGGTAAAACCAGATTTCCAAAGCTGAGGAAGCATTTTGAAGCCCTGCCTTTCAGCAGTCACACAGGTGTGTATTTCTGTTCCCGTTGGTGTGTGCATGACTCAGGTGTGACTCACCCCCCATTCTCTCCATCACAGCCCCGAGCACCAGGCCCGCACACGTTTCCATGACAATCATCTTGTTGCCAGCGTGGATGTTCCCCAAAGTCAGCATCTGAGCCAGGGTGTCGTATCTCAAGTGGCTGGAAGACAAGAGGGATTCAACAAACATCAAAGCTTGCTAACAGACACTGCCTACTAGCTCAGGAGCCTGCCAAAAAAAGTTGGATTACAGGTAGATTTTCGGGAAGAGCATCAGTGATCTTCACCCAAAGTTTGACCATGCAGAAACTTATAATTAAATATCTGGCAATGAAGAACTAGAACTGGAGTCAACAAGAAATTAGCCAGGAAAAGCAAAAGTAGGATTTGCAGTAGAGTGCACATATCAAAGTGGACATCTTGTGCTGTTCCAGTCAGACAAAATTTTTTTTAAACTTTTGTTCGTTTTTTCTCTGACTTGTCAGCTTTGTAAAGAACAAATGGTATGGATGCATTTCCTGACCCAGTAATGTATCCCTTGTGATTTTCACCTGTTTTGCAGGAGCCTGCACCACCTGCAACCCAGGACCAAAACCCGACACATGCACTGAAAAGATTCAGTGATAGTTACACAAATTACAACTAATCTTTAATCATTAAAAAGAGCCAAGCGACAGAGGTGGTGGAAGGAGAAGGAAAAAGGTTTGAGAAGCCTTAAATAACATATATTTGAAGATTTTAAATCTCCGCATCTTAGATCTACTATTCCTACATTAAAAAATGTATCAGTCCACCTTTAATGTCTGTAACAATGTATCTCTTAGGTTAGGTGAGTGAAAATCAAACCGGGCCAGATCTCTGTAGTCACGGCCCACTCTGTTCCCACTGTTACCCACATGTTTTTAAACTCTGGAGACTTCTGACTAAGGCTTTTGAATCCCTGACACAATAAAGACAACAATTCTTGCTTCTGGTAAGTGGCTGGTTATTTTGTTACTGAGCCAGAAAACAGAGACGTTATTCCACCAGCAGGTCAGAGGTACCTATGAAAATGCCACAAACCCCTGCCTGCATAGGTAATTAGCAAGGCCGTGGTGACAGAGAAATGGTAAAAGCTGGTGCTGCTTGCAAAAGAGTTTTCCTGTTTGCTGCAATATTGATTCATTTGCTGTATCACATTATCTTTCATTAACGTGCAATCCTTGTGTTCACGGGAAAGAAGAGAAGAAAGGTGAATATCGTATACTTTGGTATAGTGCACGTATTTAAAAAGTATTAAAGTATCTTTCTGTTATCATTTGAAAAAAGAAACAAAATGAAAACTCACTTAATTTTTCCAGGTTCCCTTGCATAATACATGGTTGAAAGGATGCGAGTGGATGGTTTCACAATTGTAATAACTGCCTCATATCTGTAAAAAAAACATAGTTATGGTCTTATTTTAATCTCAACAATTTAGGGAATTACCAAGTATTTTTCGCATTTTAAAATTCACTTACTTTTTTTTCTTCTTCTTTATGTATTTATCTTGAGCAAATTCTGTTTTGTCTCTGAATGTTGTACTGTTCTCTATTAACTGTTGAACTATTTCCTTGGAAGAGACAATTCATTTTTGTTACAGCTAGCATTTATTTCTCATTCATTTCATATACAGTATTTTTTTAAACAAACACTGAAAATATTTTGTTCCAGTAGAGGCATGTATACCATTAACTTTTCCTGACACTAATGGCAAAGTCAGTTTCTGTTAACCAGCTGGACAAGTGAGGCACTGCACTGACTATGTGTAGGAATTTAATCATACAGTTTTGCATAAAAATGATAAAACTGAAAATGTTTATCCTGGAATATTCAGTAATATTTCGTTTACTCTAACTCCCTCTTTGGGTCTCTCTGATTTCAGCATCTCTGAGGGTACCTTTTTTCCCTGTTTCATGTAGTTCCTCTCCTCTGCTCTGGTTAATCACCAGACATCTCCCTCACTCCATTAATTCTGTCAGTCTCACCAACTGTGCTTTACTCCTGTTGCACAATGTCCAACTCCTTAGCATTTATTATTTCCTACAATATTCCTCCCAACTTTTTCCTTCTCTAGCTCCCAGGTTTTCCCAGAATTCCAGTTTTGGTTTCTTGGTCTACCTTGTTCTAATCTCCACCCTTTGCCAATCCAACTCTTTCTCATGCTTTCACATTCCAGCTGGAGGGATCATTAGGACCTCCAGCAAAACCAAACCAAACCAAACCAAACCCCTAGAACTTTCCTTGCTCAGGGTTCTGTTTCCATGCCAGCAACACAAGAACAAATGCTGCTATTTTGGGTTCTGTGACCCAAGTAGTTTAACTGCTAAAATTGTGGGTTCTATTAAACATGGTAGGGATGAATGAAAAAAGGAGTATTTTCAATTTGGACACTGCAGCTCCCATTGTGCTTTAAAAACCTGCTCAAAAAATAAGAGTGGTGCAAGTACTCCTCACTTCCTATTGCTGCTTTTCATACCATTATTCCTTCAAACACTTAACATGGCCTATTAGTGGTGTGAGACAGCATCTCTTTCTCTTTTGCTTTATTCTAGGAAATAAACCAAATGCAGGGTCTGGGTTGTTTATGTTGTTCTGTAGGGTTTTCTTTGTTCAGTAAAATTTATAGTGAGTAAACTGGGAAGTGTCCTGCACCACCAAGACATGCCATTCACAAACAGAAATTCAGATTTTAACAGACATTTAGGGAGAAATAATATCTATGGCTGCTAATGTAGCTTAGAATGAATATTCAGTTACAGTTCAGAAAGCAGAGTTAATAAAAGCACAGGAGATATGTGTCACAGGCATGCTGAGGACTTACAGGAAAGTCAGAGGGGTCTTCTGCCATGGATAGTGAAAACAAAAACCATCAAAGCTATCAGCCTGATTAATACATTCTTCTCCAAGAGATAACACAACCAGCAGCACAACCATGGAAACAGAAGTACCACTCCAAACTCCTTGGAGCCAGCAGGCAAAAGCAGAAAAACTGCTCCAAAGAGCAGCTCCAAAGAGCAAGATGCAAACAAGAGATGATGTAAGCATGAGCAATTTCCTGGTTTTATCACAAAGGGTAAACCAAAGACAAGAGAGAATTTTGCCTGACAGCATGTGCAGAACAGAACTGCTGCAATGCTTCAGTAACATTTAAGATGGCATAAAGATCCCTTACTTTTGACAAGGCAAAGGATTAAATACCAACCCCTTTTCTAACAGAACAGAACAGATCCCTTGGGAATACTCTCAGCTTTCCAGGTACAGAAAAAGCACCAGCATCACCCCTGCCTGGCAGGCACTGCCTACAGGCACACTGGTGGTACATTTGTTGCACAGTGTTATTTGTTATTACTTCATTGTTTGCCCATAATTTTTCCTACACCTTTGATAGTTTAATTATTGCACATTTTTAATACCTCTGTATCACAGAAATAGTATTTTGAACCTTATACACAAGCAAAACCAAATGGTGATTATGTGAGCTGTACTTTTTTATCTGTTACGACTTCTGACGCCATAAAAATTTCTACTTTACTCTCCACTGACAAAGTTGCCAACCTTACATAAAGTTTTCTCTGAAAACAGCCTTAGCATTTCTGTAAAACCAAAAAAAACATGACTTGACCAGAAGAACAAAGAAAAAGCACTGAAATCTACACACAGATAGAAAGAATATCCTTTTTTCAGAAACTAAAATAAAACCATCAGGGTAGCACAGAAATGACACCAAAGCCTTATTTTTACCTGTCCTTTAATACCCTTGTCCTTCAAAGCCTTTATGTCATCATGAGTCAGTTTTTGAGACTTCCCATCGTCAACTATGTTACGATTATCTGTCCCTGCTTCCTTTGTTTCTAAAGGAAAAGGATATAGATTTGTAAAATCTAGCTCCAAGTAAGCTGGAAAAACACATGATTTTAGTGTCACAGAAAGCAGATTTCTTGTGGTTAAACACACATTTTTCATGGCCTTGCAAAGTAAAGCCTAAGCAATGAAATGTAGTATGTGAAGTACACCTTAACGTAAATAAAATCACCCAGACTAAGGTTCAAATTTTCTCCCACATCAAAAAGCTTATTTGTTACAGGACTAGTGAATCCACTGATCAAGACAAAACCATGCATTTTCATGACAGAAAGAATATAAGTAACGTGAAGTTAACAAATGGTTAATAGAAAGCTTTCCCTATTTCTTCGGTATCATCAAAGAAACAAATTAATTTGAAATAGTTTTTCTAGCTGTCAATCCTCTGGGATACCTGTGGTAGTCTCTTCCACCTCTTGCTTTGGTTGGAGGTTTCCACCACTGGTTACTTCAAATGTAGTTCCATAAATATGTCCAATGGCATTATCCAGGTAGAACCACTGCTTCTCAAAAATTATTTTTCTGAAATAACAGAAAAGTGAATGATACTTAAAGCATTATTTGTAGTATGTCTGAAACCCATCATCGCTGAGCTTAAACTATAGCTTTATATATGACATTTTCATCTATATCCCTGAAGAAAAGCAGGATAAGCATAGTGAAATTAACCACAAAACCCACATTAAACTGGTCAGGAAATTAACCACAAAACCCACATTAAACTGGTCAGGAAAAGAACAAAGAACTGAAATACACCATATAGGAAGAACTTCTTTTGTTTTTTTCAGTTCAAAAGAATTTTCAGATGACAGATAAAATAAGTCTATGACTTGTCAGATTCATTTTTGACAGAGAAAGTCAGAAGTGTATTACATCTAAGCTGGGTCATGCAGGATAGAGCTAAAAGATGAGTGTCGACCTGTGCTTTGCAAAGCTCCTCTGAAATAACATTTTCCAAAAGACTATGAAGGAAACTGACAGCAGAGTGTGTCCTGTAATCCTTGAAATGTTTAATTTTAAAAAAAAATTAATTTACTCTCCCTTTCATTTTGATTGCACCAAGGCAGGTTTGCATCTTTTCTTTCTTCACACAAAACAGGATCCACAAAGCCTTTAACTTTCAGGCTGACCAACAAAGGCTGCCTTGCTATCCACGGAAATACCAGTCCTGGCAAGTGAAACAGGTAGCAGGATCTATGCCACGCTCACATTTAAATCAAAACTTGCCAGCATGAGCCCTAATTACACAAATTATACTCATCACTAATTCTGAACTACACCATTTTCAAACCAGTCTCATTCAAGCATAGTACCTTTCAATCTCCATCCCCCTGAATCACGTCTGCCCACATTATCCAACACCGACTTCTACACACCGGTCTACAAAACTGTCTGCCGCCAAGGGAAGAGCCCAGGCTGCGTCCAATGATTTTAGCATTTCCTGCTGGCCTGCAGGCGCTTTCTTGCTATGCCAGTTGGCCCGGGACAAAGAAATAGGAGACCTTTCATGGCAGCCCCTCCAAAGCAGCAAGCACCCAGAGCGGAGTGCCAGCACTCTCCTACACGCTAACACGGCTGAGCACAGTTACCAATCCCTGTTAGCATTTCACAGAAACTGCGTGCCACGGCGAGCTGAGCATGACGGCCACCACGCTGTTCAGGCTCCTCTTCCCCCGGCACCAGTTTGAAACCGACAACGCAAAGCTCTCAAATCTCTTTCACACTCATACGAGAAATGCAGCCAGGAGATCTTCCGGGTTTGAGGGGTTTTTTGCCATAGAAACCGAGGCAACGTTACAACATTTCCCGTCGACTGTCACACGAGCCTCGCGAGGCCGCTGTTCCTGCCTGGCGCGGCGGGAGAGCCGCGGGCCACCCCGGCGGGACAGGGAGCGGCACCGGGACCCCCTTCCCTCCGGCGGGGCCCCCGACCGAGGGTGGCGGGGGCGGCAGGCGCAAACCTCGGCCGAGGCGCCGAGCGGCACC
>VZRQ01005875.1:820352-834778 GCA_013397975.1 Machaerirhynchus nigripectus
CGACGGGATTGCTCTGTGCTTTCCCCCGGGCCTGTGGTAGGCAGAGAAAGGCCCAGCCTCCCGCGAGGTCCCCTCTGGAAAACAGCACTGATTTAAATTACGTATCTCCTGGTAAAATTTATTTCCTCGCCTCGGTTTGTTGTTGCATCCCCAGACTGGCGCCGGCAGAGGGAGATGAGCAGGGACCTCAGAGGCAGGGGATGCGCCCGGGGCAGAGGCTTCCAGGGGTGGCGAGGCGGATGGAGAGGAGGAGGATGGCGAGGAGGAGGATGGCGAGGCAGAGGACAGAAGGGAGAGCCCAAAAGGATGCCCGAACCTGGTGAGCCAGCCCGTGTGCTTCTACCCACTTTCTGAAGCCATAATGCCTTTCTTTTAACCTACTGCGCTAGGTAATTACAGCTGCTTGTCTCCCGTGGTCAAAATAATCACTGAGACTAAAACTTGCAAAGTTTCACTATCCACATTCTTTTAACCCACATTTTAATTTATCTTTTTCTTACCCCAGGAAAACCTCGACTAGTCCAATCAACGATGGACCAATTTATCCCCTATAAGGGCTGGAAACTTTATTTCTCTGAAGGTATTTTTGCACCAAAATTATATGTAGCAAGTATTTAAATACTTTTTTCCCCCTAAAATTGGTTGCACTTAGTAGAGTTATAAATTCAATAAAGAACAGCCAAAATGTCATCTATAAAACCATAAATGCAATAAAGACTTCACTCTTGTGATACACTGTAATCTCTGTGATCGTTAATGTGATACTGTAGTGATCTACCATCTTCCTTAGTTTCACAATGCAGAAAAACAATGGGAGAAAAATTACCTGTTTATGTATTTTGTGAAGTGGAAAGAATTATTTCTGTCACTAATGTGGTGTGTTTCTAATTAGTTTACAATGACAAGTCTCCTTTTGTCCAGAAGACTCAAGCCTTTGAAAAGTTTTTCATGCAGCGCATTGAGCTTTATGATAAGGTAAAAAACAAACCCAAACATATCCCACCCCAACAACTTGTTGGACACTCTAGTAGGAACACCACAAATTTTGAGGTTTTTTTTCCATCAAAAGTAACCTCCGTTATAGACCTGAAACATTTAGGACATAATTTGGGTGTTTCGCTTCTAATCTGAGGTGTATTTTATCATTTACGATGTTTCCCAGGATGAAATAGAAAGAAAAGGAAGCATTCTCGTGGATTATAAGGAACTAATCCAAGACAGAGAACTGGCTAAATCGATACCAAATGTATCTACTGAACTAAGGGATATGCCTCAGAAAATACTGCAGTGTATGGGCCTGGCAATTCATCAGGTAAACACAAGGTTCTAATACATGGAAGCATAACCCTCACAACAAAAAAGAATCAGCGACACATAGAGGCAATTATGTTATAAACCCCCAATCTCTGTGCTTTTCTGTCTTAGGGGAAATTACTGTCTATTTAAATCTCAAATCCTTTGATCTCACCCCTTCCTGTATGACCCACAAAATCACATTTTGAAGTTGCTTTGGTGTTGGTGCACTTTGCTTATTCATCACTGGAGTACTTGACTATAACTAAATGTAGTTCTAACACCTATGTCTCTCCTTACTGAGAGTTCTCATTCCTATGGGTATATGTGTCCCCCGTTCCTGTTCCACCCAGGTGCTCACCAAGGACCTGGAAAGACATGCTGCAGAGCTGCAGGTGCAGGAGGGATTGCCCCTGGATGGGGAACCTATCATAAACGTGCCTCTCATCCATGCCAGGTAGTGGGTGCTGGGCAGTTTTCTTTCCCAAGGAAGTGCTGTTTGCTTCCTTTCTAATCCTTTCCAGTGTCCATGCATGGTGCTGAAGGCTTACATGTTTATGGGAAAACTGGGCTCTGTGAAGCTTTTTCCAGAAGAACACTCTACATTTTGATTTTTTCTTCCCTGTGACTTCATGTCCTTGTGAAGAAAAAAGCGAAACAAAACCTCCTTGTAAGCTGAACAAACAGCTTGAACTAGAAAAACTTTAAGTAGAGAAGTGGCTGATAAGTAGAACAACTATTCTATAAAATAGAATTGAATGTGTATTGATTAAAAGCATTAAAATTTAAATTTCTGTTGACTGGAGGAGTTTTTAATTAAACAAGTCCTTAGAACTTCTTTTCTTTATCAGAAGTAATGGCATCTCAGATTTCAAGGGTCTGAGGGAACTGGGTGTATAAGCCCTATTGGAGTTCAAATGGAGTTTAAATTACTTTTTAAAAATTATTTTATTTTTTATGATTGTTTTTGATTCCCTGCTGGTGGTGGCATAGCTGTAATAAAACTTTGGTCCTACTGTGTCTCAAGTCTAAACTCCAGTCTTTATCTGAAAGAGGCAGTTATGGATGATCTTAAAGTAATGTCTGTTGTATTGCTAGGCCAGAGGTGTCACTGGATAAACAAACTGTACTGTTTGAGGCTGTTGAGGGTGATTCATGTGGAGAATATTGAATGTTCTGCTCCTTTCTAGAACAAGAATCAAAGACTGCCACGGGTCCGCCGAAAAATTAATTCTAAGCACTTTTTCCTGGATTGCCATTTTTAATTGGGAATAGGATTTTTTGTCTGTTTATGTTTGGATGGGTTTTGGGGGTTATTCTTGTCCTCCATTTCTGTGTGATAATGCTGAACTTTGGTGCAGGGTGTACAACTATGAGCCTCTAACCCAGCTGAAAAATGTGAGGGCCAACTGCTACGGCAAATACATCGCCCTGCGTGGCACCGTGGTGAGGGTCAGCAACATCAAACCCCTGTGCACCAACCTGGCCTTCGTCTGTGCCACCTGTGGGGATGTGCAGGGGGTTCCTCTCCCTGATGGGAAGTACACCCTTCCCACCAAGGTAAGCTAAAACCATTGTACTTCATGCTTTTTGTTCTGTTTTGAGAAAAAGCAGCACTGCTGGTATTAAAAAAAAAGAAAAAAAAATTAAAAATATGGTCTTTAAAGCTAGGTTAAACAACTGACAGTTGAAAAAGAATTAAACATACCATGCAACTTTTCTTGCCTCAGATCCTTGTTACTTGTAAAAAATGTATGCTGCTGGAACAGGATATGTGACAAGCAATATGTAGAATCTCCCTGAAATATGGAAAAAATATTACCTCTTTTAATCTACATTTCACCAGTTAGGTTTAAAAAGACTCTTCCACCTTTCTGTGGTATTTTCTGTGGTTATATTATTTGGGTTTTTTTTGTTTAGAACTTTTTATTTTAATTTCACTGTTTATTAATTGGACTTAAGAAGTTATTAGACATAGGACAGTGCCTGGTTAATTTATGTTTCCTGATGTGCTTGAGTGGAGAAAATTATCTCCTCTGGAACATCTGTGGGTATTAAAAAAACAACAAATCAAAAACCAACCAACCAAAAAATACCGCCCAATGAAAAAAACAAACAAACAACAAAAACCCCCCAAAAACCAAACAAAAAACCCACCCACTACCTCTTCTTTCCCCCCTGCCCTTTCCCAGCTCAAACCAGTTCACCAAGGGCATCACACAATTCAGCTGTATTTGCTCCAACAGCTATGAGTCAGGTGCGTGTGCTTGATAGCTTTTCATTAACTATGTACATCCTAATTTTTAGCCCTAATTTAACTGGCTTTTTTCCTGGAATGATACTGAATTATATTGCTTTGCTTTCCTTTTTTTTTAATTAAATCAAATAAGGCAATTTCACCTTAGGACTTTACAAAAGGCTGGGAATAAATCAGAGTTCCTGTTGTTGCAGTGCCTTGTTCCCGAGTGCCGAGGCCGGTCCTTCACACCCGATAGGAGCTCTCCTTTAACCACCACAGTAGACTGGCAGTCTGTCAAGTAAGCACAAGAATGTGATGTGACAGGACACTCAGAAAGTGACAGGAGGGCTCAAGCCATGTTACACTGTGTGATTTTAAAAATCTTACTCTTATGCAGCAAGCACTCTCCAACATTTGTATCACAAAGCAGTTGTTTTATCTAAGCACTGGTATACTTTGTAACCTCCCCAGTGTAAGAGTTTCCTGGAAATTCCTTCTGCTCTTACGGAGCTCCTCAGTTTGGGGTCTTTGCAGCTTTTCTTGATCATTTCTAATTGCATCTATGATTTAACGATTCCCTTTAACAAGCTGTAAGTCAGCTAGAAAAGCCCTATTAGGTTATACTTGTCAGCTGTGCCAGGTGACCTGAATGAACTGGAAGTAAATTGGAGGGTTAAAAATCTTACTTTGAAATGATACTAATTGAAAAACTCGTGCTGATATTAGCAGCCTTAGAGGGTGCTGTTTACCACAGCTTCTTTGGTAAAGCTTGGCTTGGCTTCAAGGAACTCTTAGAGCTCCAAGTGCAGAGCCAGAGCTGGAACTCTCACTACCAGAGAGTGAACTACTCTTCTTGTTCTGCTCTGAGAAATTTCTTGGGCTTTTCCAGGGCTAGAATACCTGTTAAGAATTCATGAGGCCTGTAATGTCTGAGCTCTTAATTTTTTTTATAGGGGTCCCTTTTACTTCATGTATGGTACTTATTTCTACAAGAACGTGTTCATCAGTGATAGAAAATCTGAATTTCAACTCAGAGTTCATAGTTACTGCATTTCTGGGTTTTATGCGTAGTTTATACCCATTTAGTGAAGTGTGACCTGAGAAAGATGCCCAGAGCTGCAGATGTTGTGTGCTGCAGTTGCATTGGAAGGTGCTGCACGGTGTGTGAGCTGCCCTCGTGTGCTGCAGGGTGCAGGAGCTCATGTCCGACGACCAGCGGGAAGCAGGACGGATCCCGCGCACCATCGAGTGTGAGCTGGTCCAGGACCTCGTGGACAGCTGCGTCCCAGGAGACATGGTCACAATCACAGGGATAGTGAAGGTGTCGAGCACTGAGGAAGGTGAAGTGCAGCATCTGACAACTCCTTTTTTCCTACGGTGGGGGTTTTTTGGTAGTGCTTACACAAGAACAACAACAGTCACTCCCCTTAATTGTAAAGCTCTCAGTGTTACAAGTGCATAAAGTGTAAATTTATTCAGAAGTTACCAAACTTTTACAATGAAGAATTGTTTTAGGGCATTATTTGCTTAATGTTTTCCCTTTAATATCCCCTTCAGGCATTAGGACAACTGTCACACTGTTGTGAAGGAGACTTACCTTAGTTTAGTTTCCCTAGATAAATTTTGCAACCCTTTTTTATCCTTTTTTTTCCTTTTTTTTTTCAAAGTGAAGAAATATGTTGTGCACTGCTCTGAAAGAATTCATTGCCAATACCTGCAAGACTGTTTTACTCTGAGATTTCATTCTCTGCTCAGTAATCAATCCATATAGAAAATGATTAATTATTAATTAATAATTGCTGATTAATTACTAAGCTACATGTTTAATGCTTCTGCACCGTGCATCTTTGTTTTCCCTCTAAATATTCACTGGAAACATTTTATATTCAACTTTCATTTGACTACAATAATGTAATAATTTAAAATCCCTGGAAAAATAATTTGTTTGGGGGCAAAATTCCCTCTAGACATATGCTCTCAGTTCAGCAAAATATTTTATTGTGTATGTAAGTGGAGGGAACTTCAAAGAACAAGTGTAAAGAGAAACTTATTTTGCATCAATTTTACAAAATGCAGATACTTGGTACTTAAATATGAACACAGCTGTACATGATATTTCAGAATTACTCTATGCCATTTGTAGATAATATCAGTACATATTGATAGAAAAAATGCTCCATCAACCTTTCTCAATTTTTCTAACAGGAGCTTCTAAAAATAAGAATGACAAGTGTATGTTCTTATTGTACATTGAGGCAAATTCTGTCAGCAACAGTAAAGGACAAAAACTGAAGAATTTTGATGATGAGACTTTTCAGAGATCGTTCATGGAGTTTTCCCTGAAAGACCTCTATGCTATCCAAGAAATTCAAGCTGAGGAAAATCTGTTCAGGCTGATTGTGAAGTAAGTTGTGTCAGACCTAGACTGGGTCTGGGATTAGACATCAATCAGTGTGACCACCTTCAGACAAATGTGACAGCTCATCCTAAAGCTGTGAAATGTCTGAGCCCTGTGCAATAGAAACCACAGAGATCTAACAAACTGCAGTGGGCGAGGGACTTGGGAGGGAGTGAAAGTATTGCAGTGGGAATATTGGAACTTTGGGAGGGGTTTAGGGATACAGAAAGTTACCTGTGTTCTAGTTCAACCTTAGAAAGTTTTGGGTACAAAAGCAATTAGTTAATTTTCTTCCTCCCTGTGTAAATTCAATTTGCAAGTACCATTTTGTCTTCTGCTTTTCTACAGTGGAGGAAATAGGTGCAAGAACTGAGCAGAGGGTGTGAAAGACCCTCAGTTCAGACTAAAAAGTACTCTTCTACCTGGGGTGTCCCTCAGGCCCTCCCAGTGGAGTCAAAGAACACAAAACTGGCACTTTAAAAGCAGAGTTACAGGTAGTTACTTGATTAAGAGAAGAATAGGTGCAGATACCACTGGGAAGCTGGTTCTCCTTTGTCTTTGTGGGGACTCAAGTGAAAAGCTGTTCTTATTTCAATGATTTCTGGTTATCCAAAAGTTTCAAGAAATTTGATGCTGCTGATTTCTGTTGGAAATTCAGCAACAGCTACCCAAAGGTTTTATATGTTTATTAAGGTATTCTATGATGAGAGACAGAACAAGTGATTATTTATAGTAATACATGATTTATATTCCACTTACGTTACCTTGTGCTTTGCTTTTCAGCTCTCTTTGTCCCGCAATCTATGGCCACGAGGTAAGTCATTTAACAACTCTGCTTGCAATTCCAGTTTGAAATGTTTATGCCACATTCAACTCCTAAAGGATTCACAAAGCTTATCTGGGACAGGGGGACAGGGCAGGGACTGTTTTTACAGGTGACTGTGGCTCACAGTCTCTCTTGGTGTCAGGGAGGTGGCAGCCTTATACCCTGAAGTTCAGTGATCCAGAAGGAAAGGTTATTACAGCCAGTTCTAGGGAGCTGTCAGTGTTGTCACCACAATCAAATACTTACCAGTGTTGGCCTGTACCACAACAGATTGTGAAGGCAGGTTTGGCCCTGGCCTTGTTTGGAGGATGTCAGAAGTTTGTGGATGACAAGAACAGAATCCCCGTGCGAGGAGATCCACATGTTCTGGTTGTTGGAGATCCAGGATTAGGAAAAAGTCAAATGTTGCAAGTATGGTTTCCTTTATTACTATTTTCTGTTTTCCTCTATTTCCTTGTTATCTTGACTTGTAATCATGGTAGGATAACTGTGCTTAAGACCAAAGGGTTGACTGAGCCTGGCTGGAGCTATCTTTTCATGTAGGATGCCTCAAGTATAGGACAGTATCCAAAGGGCTCTCCTGCCGTCCTGTCCTTCCAGGGACCCTGTTGAAACACCAAATCACGTGTCCTTGGTCAGGTCCATGGGCTTTCAAGTACAGGCTTACAGGCTTGCTGTCCTGCCCTTATACAGTTCTTTTCACCAACCCTTTTCCCCAGTGAGGAGGTTCAGTCCTTCCTGTTTTCATTTAGCTGGTCCATTGTGAAATGAAGTAATTAATCTTGGAACAAATGCAGCTTTAAATACCGTGTAACTCTTCTCCTGTGAGGTTTACTTCCATTCCTTACCCTATTTCTATGTTCCTAGCACAGATCTTGGCTTTTTGGGAAAGGGACCTGCTGCTGTGTTTGGGTTTTGATCTCAGTAGGCATTTCTGCATGACTATGACGATTAGTAACAGGGTTTGTCCTTCCTTAAACTGAGTGATTTTTAAATTCCATGTCTTTTTCCATGGTTACTGTGAAATGAAGGAGGGACAGAATTCACCTGGACCTGCAGCATTGCATACCTCATCTAAAAAGCCTGAGTCTTTCTAATGTGGACCAGTTATGTTATGATTTGCAGTAACTTAGCCAAAGTGCTGGGTTTGCATGCAAGCATCTTAACAAACAAAATTTTTGAATTATTCATTTGTTGAATGAGGACTCTCCAGCATAGAGAAACTGATTTGTTTTTTCACATCATTACTAAACAAAAAAGTTACTCCTGCTGCTTTGCAAATGTCTCTTGGGATTGCAAGGAGTTATAACTTTACTACTTGGCCACGTTCAGTAGAAAGAAACAAATCTGGGTTTACTTAAAATTGTTTCTCTAGAATGAAGCTTATGAAATTCTTCATTTCGGGGAGGGAAAAAGTATTTGTTTCTCTTCTAGGCAGTGTGCAACATCGCTCCTCGAGGTGTGTATGTTTGTGGTAATACTTCCACCAGCTCTGGCCTGACTGTTACACTGTCCAGAGATGGCACTTCTGGAGATTTTGCCTTGGAAGCTGGTGCCTTAGTGCTTGGAGATCAAGGTAATCATGTAATGCCACAGGTTCTCTGTAGCCATATGTGAGGGGCAGGAGTGTGTGTGCTGCTGAGTCTAAGCTTAGCCAAAGTGCTCACTTAACTGTGGACTAAAAGTGTCTATCCCAAGTATGATACTGGGTTTCCACACTGTGGGAAGTTCTGAGCTTCTCCAGTGACTTCTCTGGGGGCAATTCCCGCTTTCCTAGAGTGTAGGAAAACTTCAGTTCTGCAATTCACATACCAGACTTACTGTGTCAAAGAACTAGGGTTTTTTTTGTTCAGGAATCTGACTTGATGTCAGCTGCTGGACTCTTACTGGTTTTGAAAAAGGACTCACTTTATGAGATTTGTTGTCTATTTTTAAAAAGCTTGTTTTGTCATCTTAATGTATAGTCAAGGATGCTGCATACCCAAATCAGGCTGGTTTGGCTGCATTGCCATGAAATGAAAACAAACCTGGCTGAAATGGAGACTTTGGCCAATGTCTCCTGCAGTCCCTAGGGTTCTAAGTTGGACTTCTGATGTACCACTGGATTGTAGGACACACTTGCCCTTCAGCTAATGTGTTGTCTGATAAGTCTTTGTCCTGTTTTAATTGCTTCCAGGAATTTGTGGAATAGATGAGTTTGATAAGATGGGAAACCAGCACCAGGCCTTGTTGGAAGCCATGGAACAGCAGAGCATCAGCCTGGCCAAGGCTGGCATTGTTTGCAGTCTGCCAGCTCGGACATCCATCGTTGCTGCAGCAAACCCTGTTGGAGGACATTATAACAAAGCCAAAACAGTGTCTGAGAACTTAAAGTGAGCACTTTCTGAAATGCTGCTTTTATAGCTCACATTCAGGAGTAAATGCTTCTGGCAGCCTTGTAGCTTGTGTACAATTGCTTTCTAGTTTTTTTGGAGCATGAACACAAACTTTAATAATTTTTAGTGGCTTTTGAGAGAGAAACTGCTGTTCTGCTTTATTCTGAATGAGCAGGACAGGATCTTTTACATGTGTTTGAAGTGGAACAGAGTTGCTATAATTTTTCCTCTTCTCCAAGCACTGTGGTTCCTTGTCTCTCCTGCAGAATGGGCAGTGCTCTGCTGTCAAGATTTGATCTGGTGTTCATCCTGCTGGACACCCCGAACGAGGACCACGACCACCTGCTGTCCGAGCACGTGATGGCCATGCGGGCCGGCCGGCGCGCAGCCTGCAGCAGCGCCCTGGTGACCAGGGCCAGCTCCCAGGAGCACTCTGTCCTCCAGGCCACGTCAGATCGACCCCTGCTCGAGAGGCTGAAGGTGGGACTTGTCCTGGGGCTGCTGCATGAGGTGCTCTAAAGGAAATTAGCTGTGTTGGGTTTCAGGAGAGAGCTACAGAACTGGGCTGGGTGTGATAATTTGATACAACATGATCTGCGATGGAGTATTGAATCCAAATAAAGCAGTGTGGAAGCAAATCCTTGGGCATCTGCAACTCCATGGATTTGGGAAGTATGGGAGAGGAAGCATATTTCTTACCAGACTTCAGTGATGGCTTTGAAAACTGATATTGTCAAATGGCAGGTCTTGGGAGAAATACTCCTCCTGGAGCTAAACCCATGCACTTTTGGAAATGGGATATCAGCAGTAATGGTTTAGTCTTCTGTGGAGCTGTAACAATTGGGAATTTGGATTTTCTCTTTTTGAGAAAGGATTTAACTGTATAACAAATTTTATTTGGCATTTCCTATCATTGCAGATGAGAAGCCCCGGCTGCTTTCTCTGAAATGGCCAAGCGTGTGTGTTTACATGTCTGAGCATAGTGTGGGGGCTTCAAGTACACTGTTCATATATGAAGCACTAAAGCCCTTATAGTAATGACTTCACCAGATAAAGCATAAAGATGATGATTTTATATTGAAATTTTTTATAGTATAGGCTTCTGACAGACAGAAATCTAAGCCCTTTGTAATTGTGCTAGATCTCAACAGGAGAAAACTTTGATGCCATTCCCCATCAGCTGCTGAGGAAGTACGTTGGATATGCTCGGCAGTACGTCCACCCAAACTTATCTCCAGAGGCTGCACAAGTCCTCCAGGAATTCTACCTCGAGCTCCGGAAACAGAACCAAGGAGCAGACAGCACCCCCATCACCACGAGGCAGCTGGAGTCCCTGATTCGACTGACAGAGGTAAATGCAAGCTGGAATGCTTAAGGGATTGAAAGCAGAGAGATTATTCCTAAGGTACTACCCAAATCCTGTCGTTTTTACAGCTTACTCACCACTACGCTTTTTTGGTTTTGTTAAAAAAAAGAGAGAATGCAAGAGGCTTAGAAGTGCTTAAGAGCTACTGCTCCTTAAAACTTCTTATACAGCAAAACACCCTTGAGATGGGAAGAGAATCTATCACATTCCCCAAAAGGAGAACAAGCAGGTGCAGGCAGGAACAACCTGCTGCCCACATTGAACTTAGAATGCTTCTGTTTTCCCTAACACTGCCTTAACAACACTGTTTGCTTCTTCTGCTGCTTCACGAGGCTACACTGCTGCAAAGCAAATAAACTCCAAGCTACAGCCTAAAAGTGCAAGTATGCAGGAGGGGACATTGACACACTAACAAAAATTAGAAAAATCTTCCTCTAATCCTGTAGGCTTAGGTTCTATCTCTGCTCCCACAATTTTTACTTGTAGCCCTTTTAAAGTGATTGTAGCCCTTTTTCACATTAGCTATGATACATTTTAAATAAATGTTTATGGATTTTTCTTTTCTGTTTTAAGGCACGGTCAAGGCTGGAATTAAGAGAGAAATCTACGAAGGAAGATGCTGAGGATGTAATAGAGATAATGAAATACAGGTAATAGAAAACACTGCTTTAAAAATAAATAAAGCATCACAGTGCTATTCATTTGAAACTTTTTTCTTTAAATATTCAAACACTGAAGAAACCACTTTACTAAGCCTAGGCCCATGATAGTAATATTTGGATTTGTTAGTTGCTCTTTAAAAGCTGATAGCGGTCCTAAGTCAAATACAACTGCTTAGGCTTGTGAGTTATGTGATCACCGTGGTGTTCTGTGTGTCTGTGCCCAGTAACTCAGACATGAGGCTCTGCTGAAGGCTTTCTTCTCCCATGTGATTACTCTCTGGTGCAGGTGAACAATTAAAGTTTAAAAGTGATTTGGATGAATGCTTAGTCTAAGTTCTCTAGAGAGTGACTTGATAGGGGATGGTTTCCCATGTGGCTTCTGAAAGCCCTCTCAAACAGTTACATTTTGGGAATCAAATCCGCCTATGTTTGCTTTTATCTGCTTTTGAGAGTTTTATCTCTTTTTGTAACCTGTTTGTAGCATGCTGGGGACCTACTCAGATGAGTTTGGAAAACTGGACTTCGAGCGTTCCCAGCATGGGTCTGGGATGAGCAATCGGTCGCAGGCCAAGAGATTCGTGTCTGCCCTGAACAGCATTGCAGAGAGGACCTACAACAACCTCTTTGACCTGCAGCAGCTGCGGCACATCGCCAAGGAGCTGCAGATTCGGGTGAGCTCGGCAAGCAGCCACTTCAGCAACAGCAAACTGCCAGGCCACTCACAATTCTTTATTGCCAAAGGGAGAGTAGCAAAGGCACCTCTGTTGTGTCTCTCTGCAATGACAGAAATAACCAATTTACTGCTGTTAGGCTGAGCAGAGTTCCTGCGGTGTCTCCGTAAGCTTCACTGACCTCACAGCTGTTTGCAACAGCAACTCCTTGCACTGGTGAGGGCTGATTCTACTGATGAGGCTGGTTCTGAGCAAGATTCTGGTTGGATGTGTGAAAGGCAATTTTGGTTTCAGTGCTTCACTCCCTCTGGCTCTCCAGAGGATACACCTATTTTTGTTCCCAAATTTAGACTTGTGGTGTCCGTGCTCTATTTCAGCAGTGCATTGATGTTTCTGCTTGACCTTCTCTGGATCAAATATGCCTTTCAGGTTTTCATTCCTGCTTCAGACATGCTAAGGTTGTATCTTGATAGGAACATCATGTAGGACACATGGCCACAAATGCATTCTACTCTGTAATTGATTTGCATTCTGCACTTGTGGGGGCTTCAGCCAAACAAAACTATTAATAGCTAATTCTATTTTTTCTCCATTGACTACTTACTTAAAGTTAATTCAATTAACTGTGGTTCTCCCTTCATATATAGAATATTTTTTGCCCATTCGAAGTTTTATCCCTGGGAATCAGGGAGAGTTGCAGAAATCATGCTTTGCTGTGGTAGATACTTCTGTTTCAGAACTGGAATATATACACATGTAACTGCATCCTTTATGTATGTCATAAAGGAAAGAAGGCTACTTCTGTGTAACACTACAATAAAAACAGTGTTTAGGTAAAGCACAAAAGTGGGGGAATGATGGTATGACACCTCCTAGCAGGAGAACAGTTTGCTAAGGAAACTGACTTATTCTTAGCCCACTTTATTTCACTAAGTTCTTTTAAGTGGTTTATGTTGCTTTACATCAGGTAAAATGTCATTCTCCAGTTTGATGTCTTTATTCTCCCAGGTGTCTGATTTTGAGAGCTTTATTGGATCCCTAAACGATCAGGGTTATCTTTTGAAAAAAGGTTCAAGAGTTTATCAGCTTCAGACCATGTGAGAAGAGTCACTTCTCACCTGTGAACTTCCTTAGGATGATTGTTCCACTGGACTGATGGATCAGCAGCAGGGAGGCACATCCTGAGCTGAGCTGCACCTGGCACTGGTGCTTACTGGGGTGGAGATTCCCCTGAAGAAAATAAATTGGAAAGCTGCAACAGGACAGAGGTACACATGGTATTGCTGCATGGCTCATCCTACAGGTCTGCTATTCCAAATGGGACCGTGCAGGGCTATAATGCACCTCATCATCCTGGAGGAGTGGAAGGTGTGCTTTTATATGGACATTATTACAGTGCTATGCTGGACCCACAAATTTCAACCCAGAAGTCTTTCATGAGAGGATGATATGAGCTGTACTTTCAGCACTGTAGTTCATTTAAAGTCTAGAAATGTTTCCAGAAAGTTGTGAAGTTTCATGTTGAGACAACACCATATAACAGCTGTTATCAAATGACACTCTACTGGCTTGATTTTCGGCTTTGAAACTTGGTCTTTGAAGCCGAGGTTTTGTTTGAAATCCAAGTCGGATTTTAATAAATACCCTTACTACAATATTTAATTTGTAAAGCAGGCATTGGATTTTGATTTTCATTAAACTTTATAGATGAGAAATATTATCTGCTCAAGCCTGTTTTAATGGCCATTACAAGACCTGTAACACAAACAGGTTCTGTTTGTTTCTGTGTAACTCTGTTCCTGACACGGAACAATGTGTACTCAGCACGAGTGAAGTGCTGAATGTTTCCAGACTTGGATGAAACCAGAATCAGGGTCTGGTGCAATAAAATAGCAGGTGAGAGTTAAAAAAACACAAACAAGCTCCCCCTAAAGAACAATATATTTTTTAAAAATCAAGAATGCGGCACCGATTCTTCTGTTTACCCTCTTTTATTTCTCAGGTAAGATATGATAGATCAAAAAAGCAGAAATACTGAAGCTTAGTGCCTCATCTTCTAATTTAAGGGACATCAGGGTCTGATGTGTACCATGCTGCCACAGCCCTTAGGTACCAAAATACAACCTTTGGATGTGAAAGAACGTGTCAAACCTTTCAGTGCTGCCTAAGTGGAAATCCACCCCAATACAGTTGAAACTTAAAACTGGTCTGACAGATGAAATGCTTTAAGTATGAAATTACAGTTCTGCATCTGAACTCTTACGAGGCAAGGTCTGCTCTATCAGCTAAGCGGAAGTCGGTGTTAGATACCGATTTCAGCTTAATACAGGGCTGGGGAATAGGAACGAGCCTCAGGAGCAAATGAACGACTGCACCTGGAAAAGTAAACTCACTCCTGTTTCTCCTTGAGATACAGTAAACGCGAGCAAGCGAAGGCCAGAAGCACGTACCGAGCACAAGAGACCACTTGCGCTCTCTGAGAAGTCTCTTAAGATAAAACAAACCTTCCCCTTCCTCCCTCATGGCTTGTCCGAGAACGCTGCGGCCCAGCATCGCCGACCCGCCGTGAGGAGGAACGGGATGACCTCGGGCCGCC